>PVJS01001511.1:9199-96839 GCA_004027185.1 Glis glis
CAAAAAAAAAAAAAAACAAAAAAAAGCAAGACCCTTCTCTGACCACCTTCAGTAACTCTTTGCATTCATATCTGCTGTCTGCCTTCGTCCCTGGCACAGCATCCTGAAACCCTGTGGCCGCCTTAACCCTTTCTGTAACACACACACACACACACACACACACACACACACACACACACACTGTGAAATAGGATGTGTGACTTGAGTGTTATTGATATTAGAAATTAAGATTAGAATAAAAGAACTCGTGATTGTCCAACTTCTGACTGATCCACAAGTGAATGGTAAACAGAGAAAGTGATATTGCTTTTGAATTTATTGTTTTTCAGTAAATTCTGACATTGCAGAAAGAAACAAATGTTTCTGTCGGCTCAGGACAGAACCCTCCTGCTCACAGGTATTACTTAGCCCAACCCTGACTCCGTCTCTCCAGCACCCATTCTCATCCACCCTGGTCTCCAATCCAATCTTCATGGATACCCAAGCTCAGAAAAACAAAACAAAACAAAACAAAACAAAACAAAACAAAACAAAAACAATGTTTCATGAAAAAGGGTCATCGGCAGACACTTTCCATCTTTGGTCTGGGTAATGCAGAGCCTGGTCTGAGGGGGAAGCCAGCTGGGAGCCTGGCTCTGCACCCCTCTGCACCCCTAAGACCCCCACCAGGGTGCCTCAGCTCTGCAATTGCTTTGCAATTTTCAGCTCTGTCCCAAAATAACCTCGTCCCTCAGGCACATGTGGAACTTTCTAGAACATAACAAGGCAGACAGACAAAGCCTAATTATTCCTCTCAGCACAAACCAGATCCCCTGCCAGTTTATCTCCTTTTCCTCCGCAGGCGGATGCTGGGTCTGATTAGGGTTCCAGCCACCTTCCCCATAGCACCTTCCAGAGTGGCCACTGTCCAATGAGATTCCTCCTCCTTCTCTTTCTAGAAGCCCCGGATGTCAAGGAAGGCACAAATAGACTCGGGGTCATGGGGAAGCCCCCTCACTGCAAACCCGAGTGGGGGTTCCTGGACACGGCCCTTTCCTCTGTTCCAGGCCGGCCGGGGAGTCACTGCTGTTTTGAGACAAGGCTGTCCAGCTGGGAATTTAGAGATGACAAGAGAATCAGATTGGGAAGGATCTCCCAGTAAAACACTACCTGTGCTTACACACAGCTTCCTATAAAGATGCCTCTGTTTCTTTAAGACAGGAAGCAGTCCAATCACTTTACCAGCAAGAAATCAGACATCTGAATAGAAAAGAGAGAAAACAAACGCAAAGACCGTGCCGTCTCTTCTTGCTCCACTTATATTAATAGGAGCGCAGCTCACACAGTCTATTCTTAGCTGTTTTTAAACAAATGCCCACTGTTAGTTCATTTTGTTTCTCTAAGAAGGTCTGAGTGGCTTGGTCTGTCTCTTCCATGGCAGCCAGTCTCTCCTCTTTCTGGAATAGTCTGAAATAATCCTTCTCTTGTTGCAAATCCTTTGCTGAGGCAACACAGTGTCTTCAAGGGGAAGTCAGACAGAAGTAGACGTGAATCTCAGTTCAGTTCTGCATCCTTTGGCAATTTATTTAATCTATCCGAGCCTCTGTTCTCTTATTTGTATAATGGTTGGACTGAACTCCATAGTCTACTAACTGTGTGACCTTGGGCTAGTTATTTACCTTCTCTGGACCTTAGTTTTCTTTTATCTGTGAAATGGGATAAACAATGGCAGCTCTCTCAGGGTTATTGATAATATTAACTGAGTTATGAGAACAGCGCCTGAGTGAGTTATGATGTATGAGCACAGTGCCTGGCTCAGAGCAGTGTGAGGGTTGCTTGTGGGCACCGTGAGGTCTGACCGTGAAGTCTGACTGTGAGGTCGAAGTCTGACCGTGAGGTCGGGCCGTGAGGTCTGGCTGTGAGATCTTGTTGGAGGAGACTGAGAACAAAGGGACCCAAGAAAGGTGTGAAAGAAAGAAACACCACCTGACCATCACCCTGCCCTGAGATGACTTGGTCACCAGCCCACCAACCAGCGGCACACACGACTACTCCTGTACCCTCCCCCCTTGCCCCATAAAAAGCCCCTAGTCTGTAAGGAAGGGGGCTCCTGACTCTTGTGGACTCTCTTCCCTGGTCAGTCTCCTCTCCCAGGCTTTACCCCAAATAAAGCCTGTTATGGTCTTTCGAGCCGTATCCTTTATCCCCATATCCCCCAACATTGCTCTTAGGATGATAGTAGGTTCTAGTAGAAACCGAATGGCATAAAACCTGTCAGACACCTGGCACATGGTAGATACTTGCCCAACCCCTCTCCCTCCCCCACTACTCACCTATGAAGAAATGTTCAGAGCCAGGGGTGGTGGTGCACACCTGTAACCCCAGTACTTAGAGGCTGAGATAGGAGGATTGCAGATTCACGGCCATCCTCAGCAACTTAGTGAGATCCTGTTTCAAAATAAAAGATAAAATACAACTGAAGGTGTAGATCAGAGGTAGAATGCCCCTGGATTCAATCCCTAGTACCAAAACAAAACAGAGAAAGAGAGAGAGAGAGAGAGAGAGAGAGAGAGAGAGAGAGAGAGAAAATTGAAAGAGCAAGAAATCTAAATTTGCTTTTATAGCAAACCTACTCTTATAATAATGATATTAATCCATTTATCAGCTGTTAAAGATCCCACCTCTCAACTCTATTGTATTGGAGGCTAAGTTTCCAACACATAAACTTTGGGCGACACATCCAAACCACAGTACCAGGGCTGCAAAGCATTTTAGTGCTTCTATTATGAATGGAATGGCTCTTAGAATGAAAAAAGCTCTGTTATGGTTTGGTTATAAAATGTCCCCTGAAGAGTTTATGTATTAATGTTCAGAGGTGAAATGATTGAATAGGAGGGTTCTAATCTCATCAGTGGATGAATCCATTGTAATGGATTTATTGGGTGGTCGCCTAGGTAGGTAGAGTGTGGCTGGGGGGGGGTCACAGGGGATGAGGCCTTAGGGACTATAGATATGTCCATGGACACACTTCACAAACTCTATCTTTCTTGCTTCAGGCCTCTGTGATGTGAAAGCAGAGGCCTGGAGTTCTTTCTCTCTCTCCCTGTGCCATGCTGCTCCACAGATTTCACCTGGCCTAACATGGATTGAATCCCAGAAATCTCCAGAACCGTGAGCGAATACATCTTCTTTCCTCTACATTGTTGTAGTTGGGGGAGGGTTGGGTCACAGCAGTGAGATTGCTCACTGAAACAGGCTCCCACTTAAATTGCAGCTGGGGCTTGGAGTGGACAGAAGCAGCTTGGAGTGGACAGAAACAGCCACATTTCATGATGAGGGTGAAGGAAAGGTTCTCTGTGAATAGCTCCACTTCCAGAATTCCAGTTTGCCGCCATTCTGCACCTGTGTTGGAGCCTGTGAACTCCAAGAAAATGGAGATCTGAACAAGGTGGCTCTGGAGTTTCAGTCAGCATCAAATGGCCTTTGTTTTTAACAAGGACTCGGTCAACATGGAGTCTCAATCTCAGAGAATAAAGGGAAAGCAACTGAGCAGGAAATTGATTTTACATCATCTGAACAGGACCAGCCTTTCTCCAGGCTCTGAAGAGCTGTGTATGTGAGTAAAACCAGAGTGTGATGATGGGATATAGTGGTTCAAACTTGGCCTCTGGTGTCAGTCTAAATTCAAATTCTGCTTTTGCCATTGATTAGGTGTAATGGTCATATAGTGTGCTGTGTAACAAACTGCCCCAACATTTTGTTTCTTAAAAAAACAGCCATGGATTTATTCAAAATTCTCACATTTTCATGGGACCTAGTTGGGAAGCTCTCCTGCTGGTCACTACAAGGTGTCAGTTATGTGGCTACAGTGAGGACTGGTTGGTCCCAGGTGTCCTCACTCAGTCTGTGGCTTCAGCAGGAAGGTCTGGAATGATTGGCACATTTGGGTCTATTTCTCTCTGTGGCATTATTTTTCCATCTGGTCTCTTATGAGACAGACATGTGAAGACAAAACTTCTTCACATGGTGGAAGAAGGGGACTGTTCCAGAAAGAGAAGCCCCATTGCACAAGTATTTATCAAGCCTTTGTTGGCACCCCATTTGTTAATGTCCCATTGGACAAAGCATGTCACATGGTCAAGGTCAGATCTAATATGGGAGGGAGTGGATTATAGAAGAGTATGGATACTGGGAGGTGGAATTCACTGGGGACCATTAATATAATAATTTACTACATTGGTTACCTGGCTAAGCTCTTAATCTCTTTAAGTCTTGGTTTTCTGATCAAAATGAGAACAATCTCCAATGTATTAATTGGGAACAGGCTGGATTCATGTAATAAAAACTCCAAACAAAGTATGATGTAAATAATCTAGGGATTTATTATTTTTTCACTGCATGCAGTATGGTATCTGGAGTTGGCATTTGGTAGCAATAGTTCAGAGGCTAAATTACATCAGGTTCTAGATCTCTGAGATTTTCTTGGCTTTCCCCCAAGGTGAAAAGGTGGTTGTAATAGCTCCAGTCCTTTTAATACCTTTCTCAAGACCAGGAATGAGGAACAAAAGGTGAGTACCAGCAGGCCAGTCTCCCTCTGAAAGAGCTTTCCCAGAAACTCTGCCACTCACATCTCATTGGTGCTGACTGTGTTACGTGGCCACTTCTAACCACAAAGGTGAGGAAAAGCCTTAAAAATTATATATATTATATATTAAAATTATAATTATATATCATAATATATATAATTATATATTATATATAACCATATATTATATAATTATATATTTATATATAAATATACATAAATATACAATTATATAATATATACATAAATATATACAATATATATTATATAATTATACATATATATAATTATATATTATATAATTATATATATGTATATATATATATATAGTTTTAGCTGTGCATAGCGGTACATGCCCATAATCCCAATACTTGGGAGGCTGACACAGGCGAGTTACAGGTTAGAGGCCAATTTAGCAAGATCCTCAACAATTTAAAGAGAATCTGTTTCAAAATAAAAAGGGCCGGGGTATCGCTCAGAGGTAGAATACCCCTGGGCTCAATCCCCAGTACCAAAAAACCCAACCAAATATACATACATACATACGTAAGCATTGTAATTATACAGCATAGTGAGATTCAAAGTAGTCCATTCATACATGCAGTATTTCCCTGTTCATCCCACCCTGCTCCTTCCTGTACATGTTAGTGAGACTGGTAGTGATGCCTACATACAAGGACAGCATTATTTGAACTGTTTCCTTCCTCAAGCCTTGTTTTCCCCATCTCCATCTTCCTCCCTCAATCCCCTTCCACTGTTCTCTTGGTATCTCTCCTCCTTGATCTGAAGTCCCTTTTGATTTCTATTTTCTCTCTAGCTTCCACATATGAGAGAAAACAGACAGCCCTTGACTTTCTTACCTCGCTTATAATATTCTCTAGCTCCATCCTTTTTCCTGAAAATGACATAATTTTGTTCTTCTTTATGGCTGAGTAAAATTCCATTGTTCTTTATCCATTCATCTTTTAACAGACACCTAGGTTGGTCCCCTAATTTGGCTATTGTGAATTGTGCTGCTATAAACATGGATATGCATATATCACTGTAGTATTCTGACTTTAATTCTTTTGGAAAGATGCTGAAGAATGGTATAGCTGGGCCATATGTTGGTTCCAATTCTAGTCTTTTGAGGAACCTCCATACTGATCTTCATAGTGGTTGTACTAATTTATAATCCCAACAGTGTATAAGAGTTCCTATTTCCTCACATCCTTGTCAGTATTTATTATTGTTTGTATTCTTTGTGTGTGTGTGTGTGTGTGTGTGTGTGTGTGTGTGTGTGTGTGTTTTACTGGGGATTGAACCCAGAGGCATTCTACCTCCAAGTTACACCCCCAACCCGATTTCATTTCTTATTTGGAAACAGGGTCTTGCTAGGTTGCTGAGAGTCTCACTAAGTTGACGAGGCTGGCTTCGAACCTGCAATCTTCCTGTCTCAGCCTCCCAAGTACTGGGATTACAAGTGTGCACCACGGTGCCTGACTTACCATTTGTATTCTTGATGATTGCTATTCTAACTGGAGTTAGATGGAATTTCAGGGTAGTTTTGATTTGCAGAAAATGCCATTTTTAAACTGGGTATGTTGCTCCCTCTCTCAAATAAGGTTCTGTTAGTAAAAATAAAAAAAAATGAAAGGAAGGGAGGGAGGAAGGGAGGCAGTGAGAGAGAGAGAGAGAGAAATTTAGTGGGTCAGCATCTAGCAGTAACTGCCACCCCAGCCTCCCTGCACATAGTAGGTGCTCATGAAATTGTAGCTATTTGTCCTTTTCTTGCTTATTTGATGGCTTCTACTAGCTAGATGGCCCATGTTGTCCTACCATATCTCTTCTCCAAGAGAGGGAAGTGGGAATCTCTGAGATGATCCACAGCTCTATCTTCCCATCATCCTACATGGCCCCCATTGTGGCTGGTGATAGCTACATAAGAAATCTCCTGGAAGCTCAGTGGGATAGACTAACAAGCACGGTGCTGCTCCCAAGTCCACAGGTAAGCTGATGCCTCCTCTGGTTTCACCTGGGCTTACCTGTCCTTGCAAGGTCAGCTGAAGGACAGGGAGGCAGCTCTGCTAACCCTTTGCTGGGACCTCTCATATATCCGGGAGTCAGAGCTGCAAAGAGACACTGAAAGAGCTGGAGACAAGGAGGGTGAAGAATTGCAGACACTTTTAAATCGATCTACTCGAGTTTCTGTGCCAGGATGAAGGAAGTCACAATGCTCTGGTGTCACAGGGGGACCCAGGGGGACCCAGGAGTCCTGTGCTGCCAACCTGGGGCTGCAGCAACCTTATGGAAAACGTTTCCTTATAAATTGTACCTCCTCAGTTTCCTTAGTTCACTTGGGCTCCTATAACAACACAACATAGGGTGGGTCGTTAATAAACAATAGAAATCTGTTTCTTATAGCTCCAGAGGCTGCAGGTCCAAGATCAAGACACCAGCAGATCCAGTGCAGGGGGAGGGCTCACTTCCTGGTTCCCATACAGCCACCTTCTGACTGCATGGAGGATGCAAGGAATCTTTGTGGCATCCTATTTTATTAGGGCTCTACCTTCATAACCTAATTACCTCCTAAGGGTCCCACCTCTAAGACCATTGCACTGGGCATTAACTTTCCACATGAACTCGGGGAGGACCCAGGCATTCAGTCTGCAGCACTGGTCCTATTTCTCCAACCAGAGCTTCCTTGAGTCCTCTCAATTTCCTGCAGAGATTCCCATGGATCAGCACTTATTTTCACCTGCTCAGTCTTCCTGCCCTCCTCTCCAGAGGTCCAGAGAGCACCAGGACCTTGGGCAATCCCTGCTTTCACCCAATGGCACCCAACACAACTCTGCCTGCTGGTCCACACCTATTTGTGCCCAGGGACTCTCCTGCATCTCAGAGGACACAGGTAGCCCTCCTGGACAGCTGGGGGCCTGTGGTGAGGCTAGGTTCTAGGTGTTTTTCATCCTACAAGCTCCTTTCTCTACCAAAGACCCCTCTCCCTTTGAGTGTTCTGAGCAAGCCTCTGTTGACTGAATGTTCTCAGCTGGTCAGCTCCCTGGGGCCATAGCCCTTGTGCCTCAAAGGGTTTCGTTCCATCTAGTCATGGACATAAAATGCATATGACCACAGACTCTGGAGCCGGGTGGCCTGGCCCCGAAACATGGCTCCTCTGTCATTTGCTGCTTGTGTGGTTTGGGGCCAACTCCTTACTGTGGGCACTGTGAGGTCTGACTGTGAGGTCTGGCCATGAGGTCATGCCAGAGGAGGACCAAGAAAAAAGAACAAAGAAAGAGAAACGCCCCCCGATCATTGCCCTGCCCTGATGACCTGGCCACTAGCACACCAACCAGTGGCTTACGTGACTACTCCTGTACTCCCCAGCCCTGCTTGCCCCATAGAAAGCCCCTAGCCTGTAAGGAGGCGGGCTTTCTGACTCTCTTGGGTTCTCTCCCTGGTCAGATGCCTCCTTCCAGGTTTTATTCCTAAATAAAGCCTGTTCCCTGCCGTCGGGCCGTGTTTTCTTTGCCCCCGTATACCCCAACACTTACTTCTT
Organism: Glis glis; assembly: GCA_004027185.1. Classification (NCBI taxonomy): domain Eukaryota; kingdom Metazoa; phylum Chordata; class Mammalia; order Rodentia; family Gliridae; genus Glis; species Glis glis. Next base: position 17,302 of record PVJS01001511.1, read on the forward strand.
TATAAAATGGGCATGATGGTAACTTGTCTCAGGGGTTATTGCGAAGATTCATTGAATGGATATACATACTTCTTCTAGGACAGTGCCTGGCACACAGCAGACACTGGGGATGAGTCGGTCCTTTTTGCTATTACTCAGCCTCTGCGACATTTTTCCACAATTAATATGGTGACCGTTCTCTTTGGTCCTCTTTACTCTAAATGTCAGTTCGTGTCACTTATCCTGGTTGGTGCTTTAATAATTACTATTATTTTGGAACATTCATCCAACCCCTTCTCGTCTTTATTTAATCAAGCATCTCCTTCATGTTTTCCTTATGTTAGTCACTGTTATAGACAGAGGATAAAAAAATCAATAAGCTATGGTCTTTTTCCTTATGAAGACAGACCATTCAACAAATCCTTTAAAATATCTCAACAAGAAAGTATAATAAAGGGTGACAAATTGCCCTTTGGTAAGGACAGTGAGATGATCCAGGAGCCCAGAGTGAAGGCAACAACTGTAAATTTCTCGGTGTTCTAAGATGCTGTTACAACAAATTATGCTGGAATAACTAGGCCATTACCTGAGGCTCACAAATATCTTGGTTCCACATCACTTGGATTTTGATCGTAACTGGATTTGACTTGAATTTAGTGGCTCCATTTCCTTGGGGTTGAAAAAGAGGTCACATCTCTCAGGAATGGGGCTTGACAGCAAGTAGCATTTCTTCTCTGGGAACCAGTCAAGAGAAAGGAAGACCGTCACACGCCACTGGGAATAACTCGGTTTGTCACAGCTTGGTTGGCAGGCCAAGTTGTTACGGTAATGCAGTTTAAAGAATTTTAATCTATGTCTCTATTAAAGAAACACGTGGACCTAGTTTTTAAAAACCAAACAGTATGAAATGGCTTATATCAAAACATCAGTACCCTGACGTGCTCCTCCCACTGACTGAATTTCTCCTCCACTGAGACAAACACTTCTGCTATGGTTTGAATGTCCCCTACAAAGCTCATGATGAAATTTAATCCACTGTAACAGTATTCAGAGGTGGGTCTTTAAGAGGAGATTAGGCCACGAGACTCCGTACTCATGTACTCATGATGGATTAAGGCTGTTGTCACAGAAGCCGGTTGGTTACTTATCATGAGCTCGGGCTGTTAGAAAAGAGAATTCTACTTTCTCAGCTTTCTCTTGCTCCTGCCATCTTGGATTCCCACCCTCTCACCACGTGATGCTTCCGCCATGTTTTGATGCCACAAGAAGGCCCTCACCAGAGGCCGGCACCCGTGCGCTTCCCAGCCTCCAGAACTGATAGAGGTAAATTCCTTATCTTTATAAGTTACCCAGTCTGTGGTATTCTGTTATAGCAACAGAAAACAGCCCAAGATAACTTCCCAATCTTTTTAGATGTCTCTTATGGCATTTACCTATGTGTTTCTATATAACATGTGTATGTTGTCATTTCTCAATTTCTTGACTTTGGATGTTTTTATACCACACTCCCTTTGCCAAGACTCATTCATACTTCCTCTGCCTTCTCAGCCTTCCTGTATTTGTAGTTATATAGCAATGCTTGTTCAAATCAATATTTAGGGGTTGTATTATTTTGACCATGTAAATTTCAGTTATGTTCAAGCCATTTAGCTGACCATGATTACTTTTTCCTTCTCATACAGAGCTTTTCTTTTTCTGCAATTAATAATTGTCTCGTTCATCTATTTGACTCTTTGATTAATATTATGTGTACTTAACACTAATTCATGGCCTTTACCAGAGCTTAAAATTCCTTTGATTGCCAGCATGTGAGGTTCTCTTTCTATCTTAGATACTTCTTTTCTAGACCATTTCTGAACTCGCCTCCAGATCCAGAAAGACTCCAGACTATGATTCTTTCACTTTCCTGTACTCATCTTAAGATTTCATTAGGATACTTAGGGATCTTCTTTAATTTTGCCCATGTTGGATCCTTTATTTCCTTGACATGAAATCAGTATTTATTTATTTATTTAATTAGTGGTGCTAGGGATCAAACCTAGGGTCCCATACGTGTTAGGCAAGTGCTCTACAACTGAGCTATATCCCCAGGCCCCATATCATCTTTAAAAAAAATTATTTCCTAGCCGGGCACAGTGGTGCATGCCTGTAGTCCTAGTACTGGGGATGCTGAGACAGGAGGATCTCAGGTTTGAGGTCAGCATGCAGCAACTTAGTGAGACCCTGTTTCAAAATAAAAAAGAAAATAGGGCTGGAGGAGTAGCTCAGAAGTAGATCATGACTGGGTTCAATCTCCAGTACCTCAAAAAAATGTATTTCCTTGTTTTGATGGTGCATATTAATAAATGGTGCCCATAAATGTCTGAACATTATTTTCCCATCACACTTGGTTGCTAGATTGGCTGGGTATAAAATTTTAGTTTACAGATAATTTCTTTCACAGTTTCAGAAGTATTCTTCTATTGTTTTCCAGATTTCATCACTGCTATTGAGCAGTAGCCATACTGATTCCTGATTCCAAATCCTCTGTGTGTGGCCTTCCCCTTCCCCAGAAATGTTAGGGTATTTTTCTGTACCAGCCCTTCTAAAATCTTACCACAGTTTGTCATGTTGCAAGTTTCTTCATTCTTTGTGCAGGAACCTCAGATGGCCTTTCCAATCTGGAGACAATGCCTTCAGATGTGGAAGTTCTTCCTGTATTTTTTCTCTATTAACATATCTCCCTTCATGGTCTCTGTTCTTTTTAGAAGTCCTATTATTCAGTGTTGACATTCCAGGGCTGACCCATAGATTCCAATTGTCTTATCTTCTCTGCTTTTTTACATTCTTTGTCTACTCTCTGGATGATCTTTTTGACTTCTAACTCTTCCATTTTTTTTCTTTTCTATGGGATTTTAAATATCCCCATTCTTGTATTTTAATTTCTAAGAGCTCTTTCTCATTTTATATCTTTTACAAACATTCCACCACCAGTTTAAACATCAGCATTTTTGTTTCAAATACATAAGGATGGCTTATCTTTCCAAGGAGAACTTTGACAAGTTTTTTAAAAATATACTTTTATTGGTGCATGTAATTTTGCATCATAGTGAGGTTCAAAGTAGTACAAGCACACATGCACACAGCACGTGGTGTGATTCCCGCTGGGTCCCACCCTACTCCTCCTACTCCCCAGACATGTTAGTGAGATTAGCAGTGATACCTTCATATATGGACATAGCATTATTTGAACTGTTTTCTTTCTCGATCTTCCTTTTCCCCCTCCCCATCTCCCTCCACCAATTCCCTTCCCCTCTTCTTCTGGTCCCTCTCCTCATTTATCTAAAGTCCCTCTTGTATCCCAATTACTCCCTAGCTTCCACATATGAGAGAAAACATGTGACCCTTGACTTCTGAGACTGACTGACCTGCCTTAGCATAATATTCTCTAGTTCCATCCATTTTCCTGTAAATGACACAATTTTGTTCTTTTTTATGGCTGAGTAAAATTCCATTATGTGTATATACCACATTTTCTTTAGCTATTCATCTAGTGTCAGACACCTAGATTGGTTCCATAATTTGGAAATCATGAATTGTGCTGCTATAAACATGAAAAATTTTATTTTCAATCATCTTCTGCTCTTGTCACGCGCTCCTTTGGGTTCTACTTTCTGTTGTCTTTATTCTGTTTGTCATTCATGCCAGAAACTTTCCCTTCCATGCCTGCTGACTCCTGGTTGTCTGTTTTCACCAAAAGTGAAGCACATAGGGCTACTTTTGGGACAATGAAGTGTTTTGGAACTAGATGGAGGTGGTGGTCGCACAACATTGTGAATGGACCAAATGCCGGTGAAGTCACTTTCAAATGATTATTTTTATGTTATTTGAATTTCAGCTCATTAAAAAAGCTTTTTTATTGAGGTAAAAAATGTTTAAAGCAAAGCACAAAACTGCACTGAGATTAGGATCTCTGTTGTGCATGGATAGTGCCACTGACTGGTCAACCTGGACCCAGAACCTTGTTGTTTCACTAGAAACATCTAAGTGTCAGTATCTGTAGGCCTTGCCCATTGGGAAGTTCAGTTTCCCAGTGAGAGATGATGTTCTAATCTCCTGGCTGGCTTGGGGTATAAGTCTGGGTCCCAGTTTGGGGAGCTTAAGGAGGGTAAAGACCATGCCAACTTTCGCCTCACCTCCTTGTTCTTGGTATGGCATCGCACCCCACACGAGGGCACCTCTGATGTCCCTGAGGTCTAAGTCACTTGGATTTGACCTCTCCAGAGAGTAAACTATGCTGTAGTTCTCTACCAGGTGAAGGAGATAGTCTCTTGGCACAGATCTTGGAGGTCCAGGTTAGGTGACGTATATTGTCCCCTGGGTGCACCGATCTAGGGAGATGGCACTCTTCTTTGTGCTGGTCCTGTTTTCCGTCCCACTCCTACCCCTGCTGCCCTGGGTTCTTAGACCTCCAAATCTTGAGACTTTCCAAATTTCTGCTTCCTTCTTGATGCTCAGCTCCCCCTTCCTGTCTCTCAGACACTTTGGTTTTGTCACTCTGCTGACCAGATTGTGTTAAGTTTTTTCAAGCGCCAAGATGCCATCTTTTTGGCCTATGACGTTCCCCTGGGAGGTTGATACTGAAGACTTGTCCCCCAAAGGAGGGCAGCGTGGACTTAGGACTGAGGTCACGAAGAGTACTCGGGTGTGGCTATGTCATGGAATCTCTCCGTGTTCCTGATTTGTAAATATTTCCTGATCTGTTGATGGTGGGCTTAAGGATGCCCTTCCCAGTCCTCAAACCCAATGGTTGGACGGAAGCCATTCAAAGATCAGATGTCGGCCCTTTTGGGAGTGGAGAATTACTGGGAGTCCCTTTGAAACCTCATTTGGCCATTTAATCCTGCCCACACCTTCAGAGCAACATTTTCCAGCCAAAGGTATAAAACCCATTAAAAGTAAGCGAATACTTGAAACACAGGCTAATCTCTAGGGGATAGAACTATTGAATAGAACAGGTGACTAGAATTTAGACTGTTGACTGAAATTGATATACTTTAAATTTTCATGCATCAAGGATGGCTAAGAGTTCACCCTCTGTTTCTCTACTCGCTGACCCTTCTCTTTTCTGGGATCAGTTTCTGCCTCTCTCTGGCTTCACATGAACACTCCAAACTGCAGAGGAAACCAGAGTATTTGCAGAACTCACTCAGCAGCAGCTCATCAGTGCTTTAGAAAAGCCAAAACAAAACAAAAATCAATGAAGCAAAACAACCGCTAATGTTCTAAAAAGGTATGAAAGGCAGCCTCATTTGCATATGGCACCAACTACAGAGAGAATGGGAAGGGCCAATAGGGATGGGGGGGGTCTGGAGTACAGACGGGGAGACAGGCAGTTAGCAGTTAGGCAGATCCCCTTCTGATGTTAAAAGAAAATGCATATTCCTTTAAAGATGCAGGCGGAATCTAGGCTACAGCTTTTGAAAATCTGCTGTTAATTTTAGAAAATAAGAATTGGAGGTAAGTTGGTGTGGTTTTGGTTTCATGGCTCTTGAAAGAAACTGCTCTTTTATGTATGCAGCTCTACCCTCACCACTCTCTTTGCAAAGGCCAATTCTGGTTGCTCCCTTCCCTTTTCCCCAACACCTTTAGTGCCCCTTGCAGTCTTGGAGGTCAACGACCGACCTCCCCCATCAGACAGCCCTTTCCATGGCTCTCCTGCCCACTGCTCCCAGGCCAAACTCTTAGCTGCCTCCCAGAGGCCTCTGAATCAATGCCTTTGTGTCCCCAATTGCCTTAGTCTTTTTGCTGTTGTTATGCCTGAGTGCCGCAGACTGGACAATCTATGACAAATAGAGGCAGATTTAGCTTCTGATTCTGGGGTCTGGAAAGTCTGAGAGCCTAGCACATCTTGGCAGAGAGCTTCAGATGGTGAGGCAGAAGCATGGGGAGCTCAGGTCTCTCTTCCTCTTCTTATAAGGCCATCATGGGGACCTCACCCTTATGACCTCACCTAATCCTAATCCCTCCCTAGGCCCCACCTCCAAATACCATCAACATTTCAATGGGGCATTTAATCTCCAATACCTGAACCGTAGCACAGTGTTTATCTTCCAGATTGAAAGGCTTAATTGCTGCCCAGAGTGAGACCTCAGAGGCTGCCAGGGGACCTGTAGGTGATGAATCCCTACAGGACCTGCAGAACACCATCCACTGCCCAACGAGGGAACAGAAACTCAGGGCTGAACTCATGAAGCTGTGCCCACAGGTGTTTAGCAAGCACACAAGAGCTAAGAGGTGGCTGTACGTGTGCAGAACCATTTCTGGTCTGCTCATTTCTTCTCTGAAAATCTAATTTCCACCTAGCCCATTTTTGCTCGTTTCTTTATTTTGTCTCTTTGGGGTGAAGTCTTAAGTCCCCGAAGTCTGTTTTAACTGAGAAGGACTTGGGGAGCACAGATGGTGAGTAAGAAGGTCATAGGATGAAATCGTTTTTCCTGGTATCCCACCAAAACCCTGTGGCTTTGGTCTGATATTTGCAGTGGTCTGCACGGTGGAAGGCGAGAAGCTCTGTTTCCTTTCATAGATTAAATTGAGCCAGTCTTTTTGCCATCCTTGGTAAATGATGAGATTTATGAACTTGCATTTTAAAAGAAGTATGCTTTTAAGCAAATCCCCACTAAGGAGGACCCTGGAGTCAAAAGTGATACAAGATTCCAAGCCTAGAGAAGAAGCGAGAATCCATCTGGGGTCTTTGGGAAAGATCACGTAGCTTCCCAAGGCCCTGTGGTCAGCAGGGAAGCACCTGGGAGGCCGGCAGATGAACATATGTTTCCCAGCTAGCAGTTTTAAATCATTAGTCTCTTCTCTAATATTTTCTTATGTGCAAAATCAGAAAGCACTAAAGAAACCGTGAGGTGAGTTTTTAAATGTTTAGGAGTGTATGCAGACTAGACTGTGACAAGGGGGAACTGCCTGGAAAGTCACTTGTTGCACTGGCTCCTAAAGACCTTGGTGCCTCAGTTTCTCCATTTGCTCCCCTTTTGCTACCAACATTTTTCTTTTTGTTTTCTCCCTTTTGGTACTAGGGATTGAACCCAGGGGCATTCTACCTCTGAGCTACATCCCAAGGCTTGTTTTATCTTTTATTTTGAAATAGGATCTTGCCAAATTGCTGACACTAGCTCTGAACCTGCGATCTTCCTGTCTCAGCCTCCCAAGTACTGGGATTACAGGCATGCATCATCACGCCCAGCCTATCAGCCTTTTTCAACAACCAAGTTGGAAGACATTCAGTATTTATGTTTTTGGTTAAGTGATTCCTTTGCTCCTTGTAATCTCAACCCATGATGTAGCTGGAATTATTATTGCTATCACCCAGCAATAGTAATAATTTAACTTAAAATCAATAGTAATAATTTGAACTTAAAATCAGTTAAGCCAAGCGAGTCACCCTCACACCACCTGGTTGGGAACTGGCAGGGTCCCCATCGTCCACGTCTCCTGACTCTCAAACCCAAGTCATGCTTTCCTCCAGAGACAGAAATGAAGGGCATCTCTAGTTTTAAGGCTTCTTAGAGTAAAACCATTAGTATCAGGACTGAGTGTGTGTGGGAGTGTGTGTGATTTTTGTGAATTCTTATTCCCTACACCAATAAACAGGGGCTGTTAAATCTGCTAATGCAGGAGGGTGCTGACCCTTATTATGTAAAAGCCGCTGCATTGCCCAAGATCACGATCCTTGCAGCATCTCAGCTTGGAAGAGTGCCCTGGGAATGGTCTGTTGGATATTTCGGGCCAGATCTATATCAGGGGAAATGATCTGAGTGATGTGAAAGAGCTTTTTTAAGCCCACCGAAGCGCTGCGATGAGATCGTGCGTCACTGTGACGTCACTTGCGTCTCAGTGGCTCTCCCAGGCTCCCATTTGTACCAGCAGACCTCAAACTCGTTAGCCACCGGGCCAAACCGAAGGCTAAAGGGCCCTCTGGAGGGATCAGATAAATTGAAAAGGAGCCGAGAGCTTCTACCATTAAGCCAACAGGCTCAAAAAAAAAAAAAAAAAAGGAAAAGAGATTTTTGTCCTGCTCGGTGGTGCTCCGCTGGGGTCTCCAGAAAGTTGGCATTAAAGGTCAATGGCAGAGTCAGGAGCTGGCTGATCTTTAAGAAATGATGTAGGGATGATGCTGGAGAAGAAGAAAGTAGGGCCCGTAGGACTCGGCCCTTCATTCTCAACCAGTTACTAATTGCTCTTGTGACCTCTAAAACATCACCTCTCCTCTCCCTCCTAGGTTTCCTTGTTTGTATGAAAAGATAGTTGGACAAGGTGACCCCATTTCTAAGCATCTTATTATCTTCATCCGGCATATTTAATCCTATTGTTAATGAGCAAAGGATCCTTTTTGGGTCCTCGTACCCAAGCACCCTAAAGAAATATGAGTTTCACGGCCCTACATAATTCACATTGAAATGGGGACCTGAGGGAGCCGTCTTGACCCTTCCACCAAATGAGGACGCAGCAGATAGTTGGCTGTGCAGGGAGCAGAAGGCAGCCCTCACCAGACACTGAATCTGCCGGCATCTCGGTCTTACACTTCCCAGCTGCCAGAACCATGAGAAATTTCTGTTGTTCATAAGCCACCCAGTCTATGGTGTTCTGTTTTAGCAGCCCAAATGGACTAAGGCACATTATCTTAACTAGTAAGATAAGCAACTCAGTTTCCCCAGGCTGCTGAGAGGGCCTGGTATATATAGATACAAGTGTATGGAAAGTGTACATTCTCCCCTCCCCCCGCAGAAGCAGCCACACTCAGGAGTAGACCAGGCGCTTCTGGGTAAGATACTGATTAATCCCTGTAGCCATGAGTTTCTATCCTTCCTTTTCTCCTTCCTTCCCTTTATTCATCCATCCATCTACCCATCCACCTATCTACCTACTATCCTGCCACCCACCTGCCCTCTCACTCATCCACCCATCCACTCTTCACTCTATTCACCCACCAGCAACCCATCCATCCACCTACCCATCTGCCCACCCAGCTATTCATCTACCCTCCTGCCCTCCAGTCCATCCATCCATCCATCCATCCATCCATCCGTTAGAATTAGATATAAAATGTAATTGAGCCATGAGGGTTGTAATCCCAGAAGTGGATAAATCCACTGTAATGTATTAACCTGGGGGTACCCGGTAGGCTGGTAGGGTGTGGCTGGAGGGGGGTCCCTGGGGTGAGGCCTCAGGATTATATGAAGGTTTCCTCCTCCCCCTGCTCGCTCTCTCTTGCTTCTGGCCTTCGTGATGTGAGGAGCACAGACCATGTACTCTCCCTTCGCCTCCTGCCTCCATGTCCTGAGATCCGCGGTCCCCAGCCTCACATGGACTGAGCCCGAAACCATAAGAAAATAAATCTTCCCTCTAAGTTATGTGGCCAGATATTTATATTATGGCTGCAAGAATGCTGATGGATACACCAACCATCCAGCTATCCACCCATCCACCTAACCATACATCTGCCCACCTCCCGTCCCCTCTCTATCCAACCATCCACCATCCAACTATACACCCAGCCTGCCACCCATTTATCCACCCCACCCACCCATCCATCCACCTATCTACCCATCTGTTTACCCATCCAGTCTCCCACCCATCTATCTATTCATCCATCCATCCATCCATCCATCCATCCATCCATCCCCATTCATCTATTCTCCAAAAGTACTTATTGAGCACATATTTTATGAACAGTGTGGAGTAGTACAGGCCCTGAGTGGGACATAAGGGACATGCTGAAGATGAGCCCTTGTCCTGGAGAAAAGACCAACTCACAAATGAAAGAAGGATCACTGCTAGAATGGTCAGAGCCGAGAAACACAAGAGTCGCAGGGCCCTCTCCACACTCCCCTCACTCTCTATCCCCTTCATTCCTTTGGATGCCTGTGTAGCAGGCCTGTCTCTGTCAAACTTTTTCCTGGCTTGACAGTAATTCTGTGGTCGCATTTGCACAGCTGGGGAAAAGGACATCATGCAGCCACTTCACGAAGGTTTCCTGGGTGAGTGGCATTATTATTGCCGCTGGGCCTCCCTACTCACCCAGAGGAATGTCATCGTGGTGAATGGACCCCTACTCATTTTTTTAGAACATGTTACTACCAAGAAGTAAATAAATAAAATAAATTGGACATGCCTTTCTTGGTACACATTTTGTAGTATGATTTCCGTTCAGGGTAATTGTCATTTTATCACTTATTATTATATAAATTTGTAATAAAAAGGATAGTACACACTATGTACACACTGTGATATTTTACTCTGACTATCCCACTTTTAGGATGCTAACGATAAATCTGGAGTTTGTCTACGAACATGGTCAGTGTGATGAGGAGGGTGTGGACCTACTCATGCCAGCACATCAACACTGTAGATGGTTATAGGAGAGGGGTTGTCACACAAAGAGGGAGAAGGTTTGTCATGGATCAACCTAGATGGTCAAAGCTAATATACAATTCTAAGACAGGGTTCAGTTCAACATAAGATACTGCTTTTCGAAACAACCAAAACATCCATCAAGTTATAAATAGATAAACCATGGTATATCCATACAAGTGAATATTATTTAGCAATTAAAAAGGAAAAAAGTGCTTACGCATGCTGCAACATAGATGGACCTCAACACAATGTGTTAAGTGAAAGAAGCCAATCACAAAGGGCCACGTGATTTCATTTATTTGAGATATCCAACATAGGGTTATCCATAGAGACAGAAATTAGATTGGTGGTTGCCCAGGGGTGTGGTATGAGGGAAAGGAGGAGAGATTATTAATGGAGATGGGGTTCCTTTTTTTTTTTTTTGGTGGTACTGGGGATTGAACCCAGGGGCATTGTACCTCCAAGCTACACCCCCAGCCCTATTTTTTTAATCTTTATTTTGAAACAGGGTCTCACTAAGTTGTGGAGGGCCTCACTAAGTAGCTGAGGCTGGCCGCGAACCCGGATCCTCCTGTCTCAGCCTCCCAAGTACTGGGATTACAAGCGTGCGCCACCACGCCTGGCTCTGAGATGGGGTTTCTTTTTAGAGTGGTAAAAGTATTTTAAAGTTGATTGAGGTAAAATAAATAAATAAAGGTCTCTGAGACATGTATTCAATCAAGAAGATACATTGAGCACGGTTAAGACATTCGTTGCCACCCTTTTCTAAAAACAAAAGTCTTGTATAAATTATGAACATCTAAAAGTAATCAAGAGGCAATCTCCAGCTACTAAAATTAGAAGTGAACCTGAAACCATAGGCTGCCTCTCTTTGATTTTATTCTCTTTTCTAGAATAAAACACATGTCCAGCATGCAAATAAATAAACTATTTATGAATAAGTAGATTAATAAAAAGACCCTGTTTCCTCATTGGTAAAAGAGATTGTGGTGAAAAAGATACACACTGACATAGAGCTTCAAATATTTTTCTTTTTTTCTTTTCTTTTTTTGGTGGTACCAGGGATTGAACACAAGGGCATTCTACCTCCAGACTACACCCCCAGTCCTATTATTTATTCTTTATTTTGAAACAGGGTCTCACTAAGTTGCGGAGGCCTCACTAAGTAGCTGAGGCTGGCCGGGAACCCGGATCCTCTGTTCTCAGCCTCCCAAGTACTGGGATTACAAGCATGTGCCACCACGCCTGGCTCAAATATTTTTCTGTTCTATTACTCCTTTTAAAATTCTATAAATCCCCAGGTGTGGTGGCACCTGTAATCCCAGTGCCTGTAATCCCATGTGCCTTGAGAGGCTGAGACAGGAGAATCACACGTTCAAGGCCAGCCTCAGCAACTTAGTGAGACCCTATCTCAAAATAAGAAATGAAAAGGGCTGGGGGAGTAGCTCAGAGGTAAAATGTCCTTGGGTTCAAGTCCTAGTACCAAAAGTAATTTTAAAAAATCTATAAGTCATTATACAAATTTTCGTAGCCAAAAATAAAATAAGTTGATCAATGCAAAGGAAAATTGAGTGAGGTGATGGTTACACAGTCTAAATATGTGAAAACCACTGACCTGATTGAATACTTTACATGGGTGAATTGTATGGCATGTGAATATCTCAAGAAAGCTGTTAAAATAAGTTGCATATTTATAACTTTTTGAAAAAGAAACTACTTCTTTTTTTTTGTAGTCCTGGGAATGGAACCCAGGGGCATTCTACGTCTAAGCTACACCCCCAGCCCTATTTTATTCTTTAATTTTGAAACATGGTCTACTAAGTTGCGGAGGGCCTCACTAAGTAGCTGAGGCTGGCTGCGAACCTGGATCCTCCGTCTCAGCCTCCCAAGTACTGGGATTACAAGCGCGCGCCACCACGCCCTGCTCAAGAAACTACTTCTTAACAATGAGTGTGACGCATCAGCTAGTACAGGGCTTGCCATGGAGACCCTGCCTAGACACTGGCTCCCTTTCCTGTCCCCGTCTTGCCAGCCATGGGAAGACTTAGCTGAAGCAATAAAAGCTCTTTTCATCCCTGGAGACTCCAGCACATACCTGGTGACCGTCTGAAGAGGGCTCACAGGAAGTTCTGGTGGTGATACGGATGTGGGGTCTTGGTTTGGATTTTCTTGGAAGGAGGAGCTGAGGCATGGACTTGGGCAGGTCATTGGCTTACAAGGCAGTTCCAAGAGCCAGCGAGGGAGCAGGTGCACTGTCCAGGTCACAGTCACACACAGGGAGCTTGTCTCTCCAGGTTCTTCTGAGAAACACCCAGAAAGCCTTCCCAGATGGCCTGCTGGAAGGGCGGGAGGCTGGGCCCCTGCTATGATGTGTGTGTGTTTTGTCCCTCTCAAAATTCATGTTGAAGCTTGGTCCCGATGTAATGGTATTAAGAGGTGGCTGGGTGGGAGGTGATCGGGTCATGACTGCCCTTATGAAGGGATTAATGCTGGTCTTGCAGAATGGGTTAGATCTCGCAAGACCAGATCAGTCCCCACGAGAGCAGATTGTTATAAAAGAGCAAGCCCGGCCCTATCCTGCTCTCTTGCTTCCCCTCCTGCCTTGGGGTCTCTCCCACAAGCACGTGCTTGCGTCTCGCGCAGTTCCTCCCACATGTGAGGCCACCACCATGCAGCCCCCACACGAGCCGAACAGATGCCAAACCAGCTCTTGGATCTTGTATCAGTCAGCATTCTCGTCGCCACGATCTAAGCACCTGACACGCAGCACTTAGAAGAAGAAGGAAGGCTTGTTTGCTTATGGGTCTAGAGATGCCCGTCTCTGGAGTCCATTTATACCAGCTGCCAAGGAGGAGCCTGGGCTATAGGTCCTCAGGGCGTGATGGTGGGAAGCAGAGAGAGAGAGAGAGAGAGAAAGAGAGAGAGAGAGAGAGAGAGAGAGAGAGAGAAGAGGGGGCCTGAAACAGACATAGTCCCCAAGGCCACACCCCCAGCGTCCCACCTCCAGCTATGCTCTACCTTCAGAGGCCACACCCCCATGGGTCCACCTCCAAGCAAGAATGCCTCCAGAGCATGAGGTCCAAGGGACATTTTACTTTCAAACCATAACAGATCTCCAGGACTGTGAGCTAAATAAACCTCTTTTCCTAATATGGCACCCAGCCTCAGGCATTCTGTTATAGTAACACAAAACTGACTAAGAGACCCACCTTCCCACTCACTGCCCTCCCCACTGGCTGGGGACTGCTTCTTGGGACGTGTCACACCCACAGCCAGTTGTGCCATGGCAATGGGGTAGGTCGACAACAGGCCAAACAAAGAAAGTGCCCAGAAACAGCATTTGAGACATACAATTTACTGGGGAGAGCTTACAATTTATTGGGGATTAGTGACTATTCCAAGAAGAGTTCAGTGGCAATAGGTTGAACCAGTAGCGCCTCTGTCCCTCACAGCGCTTTGCCAGGCAAAGCCTCCTCTGTCTCACAGTGTTTTGTCCAGTGGCAGCCAGCTGAATGAGTGACATGTATCTTTCCCACAGTGTCCTCATCCTGTTCCCATGCAGAGAGGGGTTTTCTATGTTAGGCTGCAGAAGCAGGGCCATCATCAGCCTCAGCTTGCTTCATTTGCTTGTAGGACCAGCATCCCAAGAGCAATTGTCCTGGCGTACCTGCAAGAAAGCAGCTTTCTACAGATCATACTAGCTTGCCCAGTTTTCACAGTGCATAAGATAGAGCCATATCCATCAAGATAAGATGTATCTGGACTTTCCAGCCCAGGCTTGCTCTTATTGTTCAGTTAACTTGGCTAGGTTTTGGGGGACAGAAAGGGATAATTAGGGACATTGTGTTTTACTGTTCCCCCTTTGCTTTAGGGACAATACAGGGTGCTAACTCTCCCACATTTCTAGGCTGAACTTGAATGGGAGTCAAAGGGAGCTACCACAAAGCCCAGGGATTAAAGCACAAAGCCATGTACAGCATGCATGCGGGGGGCTGCCATGAGCAAAGCGGATCTGGGCTCCTGTAGAACGTTCCACCACAGCTGTGACTGAAATCAGCGGTGGCTCCTGGGGATGGATCATAGGCACCAGAAGTGTCTGCCACAGCGAGCAATCTCGGGTCACACAGCAATTTAGTGACTATGACTAACATTCTTTTAATGAAGTAAAATAGAATAAAATAGGAATTATCCAATGTATTATAACTGAAAAATATAGTTTCTGGAATTTTTTGTTTTGTTACATGCTAAATGTGTCTCTATGTATGTGTATGTATGGGGTTGCAGCATAAGATGTATTCGTTCCTGTGAGTCAGAGTGAAAAATGCTGCTCTCTCAATTCTTTTAGAAAGTGAAGCTCATTTTAAGATAAGGTTTTAGGTTGTAGCAGAGTAAATGGAAGAGCTGTGTGTCCCAGTGAAAAGACATAGGATGAAGTATGAGTCAAAGGAGATTTGGACTATGGTCTTGTCACTTTAGGAATAAGATCATGTACATGAATCTTCATGTACCTGGAAGATTTCTGGTGTCATTCAAGGTTCTCCATATAAATAAGACCAATGGGATAGATGGTAGGTCGATGGGTAGATAGACAGTGGGATCAGAGATACGATGATAGATAGATGATAGATAGATGATAGATAGATAGATAGATAAATAGATAGATAGATAGATAGATGATAGATAGATAGATAGATAGATGATAGATAGATGAAAGTGTGTACAGTTAACACTCCATATCCATGAGTTCCACATCCCTGGATTCAACCAACTGCAGATCAAAAATAGCTTTAAAAAAGTATGGCTATATGGAAGATAGACTTTTTTCTCATCATAATTTCCTAACTGATACAAAAAACCAACTATTTGCATAGCATTTACATTGCATTAGGTATTATAGGAACCTAGATGTGATGTGTGGGTCAGCTTTTCATTGCTGGGATCAAAATACCTGACATAAACAATTCAAGGGAAGAAATACTCGTTTTGGCTCATGTTTTCAGAGTTTTCAGTCCGATTGACTGACTCCATTGCTTTGGGCTTAGGTAAGGCAGAACCTCATGACAGAAGGGTGTGGTGGAGGAAAGCTGCTCAACTCATGGCAGCTGGGAAGGAGAGAGAGAGAGAGAATAAGGAGAGAGAGTGAGCGAGTGGCAAGGAGACAAGATAGATCCTTCCAGGACATGCCTCCAGTAACCTACTTCCTCCAACTGGGCCCCACTACCTACAATTTCTATCACCTCCCAATAATGCCATAAAGCTCTGAACCCATCAATGGATTAACCTGCTGATGAGGTCAGAACCCTCATGACTCAATCATTTCCTAAACGCTCCATCTCTGAATACTGTTGCTTTGAAGACTAAACCTTAAGTGCATGAGCCCTTGGGGGGCATTCCAGATTTGAACTATAATAGATGATTTAAAGTATATGGGAGTATGTGCATAGGTTATATGCAAATGCTACACCACTCTATATAAAAGATTTGAATGTCTGCAGATTTGGGTATCTGAGAGGGGTTGTAGAACTGGTCCCCCACAGATAGGTGACTAAATGTTTAGTGTGTGTATTAGGCAGCTTTTCCATCACGGTGACCAGTATACCTGAAAAGAACAATGTTGAGGAAGGAACGTTTCTTTGGCTCACTGTTTCAGAGGTTCAGTCCATGGTTGGCTGGTTCCAAGGCAGAAACATCACGGTGCAGGGTGTAGCCAAGGAAAGTTGCTCAACTCATGGCAGCTAGGAAGCAGAGAGAGCAAGAGGAAGGGACTAGGGACAGATATAGTCCCCAAGGCTACACCCCCAGGGACCCACCTTCTTCAGCCACACCCTGCCTACCTACAAATTCCACTAGTAAGTCCATTCAAAATATTAATCCATCAATGGATTTACCTACTGATGAAGTTAGAGCCCTGATTCAAGTATTTTACTTCTTAACAAGTCTTCATTGCCAACACATGAGCTCTTCTGGGGGACATTCTATAGTGAAACCCTAACAGTGTGTATATATACACATATACATATATACACATATACACATGCATAGATAGATAGATAGATAGATAGATAGATAGACAGACAGATAGATAGGAGGTTTTAAGGAATTGGCTCATGAAGTTGTGGGGGTTTTTGGGGGTGGCAAGTTTGAAATTTGCAGAGCAGGCCTGCAGGCTGGAAACTCATGCAGGATATTTATATTACAGTCTAGAGGTAGAATCTCTTCTTCTCTAGGAAACCTCAGTTTTTTCTCTTAAGGCCCTCAATAGACTGGCTGAGGCCCACCCATGTTATCAAGTATGGTCTCCTTTACTAAAGTCAACTGATTGTAGATGTTAACCACACCTGTAGAAGGTCTTCACAGCAACCCCTAGGTCAGTACTCAGCCAAATCATGGAACACTATGGCTTAGCCAAGTGGACACATAGGACCAATCACCAGCCCTGTGCAAGTGGAATTCCCAGCATTATGGTTAAATGCAGAATGTCCCCTCAAAGAGCTCATGAATTGATGTACAGAGTTGATGCAATTAAATCACGAGGGTGTAATCCCATCAGTGGATAAATCCATTGTAATGGAATTTGGGAGTGGTGACCTAGGCAGATTGTGTGTGACTGGAGGAAGAGGGTCACTAGGGGTGTGGCCTTGGAGAGTATGCTTGTGTCTTTGAATCCCCTTGCTTGCTCTCTCGCTTCTGGCCTCCATGATGTGAGAGCAGAGCCCTCGCTCGCTCTCTCTCTCTGCCTCCCACCCCCTTGCCTGAGCTCTGCACACTTCATCCAGCCTAATATGGACTGAACCACTGAAATCTCCAGAACTGGGAGCAAATAAATTTTCCTCCAAGTTGTGTGGTGGCCAGGTGTTTGGGATTACAGTAGCATGAATGCTCACTGAAACACCCACTGAGGAGTGGCCCGATTCCTCTCAGCTCCACAGTTCCTTACATGTGAGTTTATTATCTGATAATCTTAATGAAAAATGCCTTATGGGGAGTGGAGTTTGCAGCCTGAGCCCTATGCTCTGTTGCTGGAAATTCTGGGCTGCTTGAGACCAGCCCTAACCCTAGTTTTACAGGTGACTGCAGAGGCCCCACCTTAAGCTGGTGTCCAAGCCTTCACTCTGAGTGAGACATCTTGGCTTCCTTAGTGTAACAGCTCCCAACATGCCAAGCAGGGAAGGAAATACTTTGTTTTAACAGAATCTCAACTTCACTGCAAGTGGTTCTTATTCTCTTATACAAGGCTAGTCATGTTTTCACTTGACAGGTGAACTTTATGGAGAGTGCATTTCCCACTGAGCACAGGCCTGCTTCCCTCCCTCAGGGGAGGCCCGGCAGGATTTCTCCAGAGGGAAGGAGGGCAGCAGCTGCTCTGGGAAATGCAACTCTCTCCCAGCTAGGCTGGGTTGCAGTCATTGCAACCAGATATGCGAATGCATTCATGCCCCTCCGCCTCTCCACAGGGCGACCAGAAGTGGGGATGTGGCTTCAGGAAGGATGCTCATGTGTTGAGGGCATTGCTCAGCAGGGAATGCATCAAATGTCCTTCGTCCCCACCCTCCTCACTCCTTGATCACTTCTAATCATTTAAACATGGTAGCAATAGGCTGGACTGATGGTTTCCATCTTTGCATGTGTTGGCTTCTTGCTGCAGCAGAGCCCAGGCAGAGTTGGAATCAGCCAAGGCCGCCGTTTCTCCTCTTCCTTGTGAAGAGCTTAGTTTAAACCCCACTTCTATCTGTTTTATATATTGAGGATCTGCTGGAAATTTCACTTGAGGAAAACATGTTCCATGTGGTTTTGTTTTTGTTTGCTTTTGTTTTTTTTTGGTACTGGGAATTTAACCCAGGGGCATTCTACCTCTGAGCTACACCCCCAGCCCTATTTTACTTTGTATTTTGAAACAGAGTCTCACTAAGTTGCTAAAGGCCTCGTTTAGTTGCTAAGGCTGGCCTTGGACCTGCTATCCTCCTCTCTCAGCCTCCCATGTACTGGGATCACAGGCATGTGCCACATACCTGACTCCAAGTGCTTTAAAAACTCTGAAAATTACTTCTGGAGATAATTGGAGTCTTTTTAAGGTTATGGACGTAGATATGATGGAAAGTAACATTATGTTAAAACATAAGGAGAAAAATTTTGAACATGTATGTCAACCTTTCAATAACAACAGAGAGAGACTCTCTAAAGAATAATGAGATTTATTTGGGAGCAAGCAGAGAGCATTGAGATGACAAATACACATGTCATGGAAACCACGAGCAAATTCAAGGGGGGCCAGTAAAGGGAAACTTTTAAAGGCAAATGACCCTAGGTATGGTGGTGCAAGCCTGTACTCCCAGTACTTGGGAGGCTGAGACAGGAGGATCATAGTTTTAAGGTCAGCCTCAGCAATTTAGCAAGACCCTGTTTCAAAATAAAAAATAAAATAAAGCTGGGTGTGGTGGTGCACGCTTGTAATCCCAGTACTTGGGAGGCTGAGACCGGAAGATCCGTGTTCAGGGCCAGCCTCAGCTACTTAGTGAGGCCCTCCGCAACTTACTGAGACCCTGATTCAAAATAAAGAATAAAAAATAGGGCTGGGGGTGTAGCTAGGAGGTAGAATGCCCCTGGGTTCAATCCCCAGTACTACAAATTAATTAATTAATTAATTAAATGAAATAAAACGAAAAGGTTGGGGGGAGGTAGAATGCCCCAGGGGCCCAATCCCCAGTACCAAAAAATAAAAATAAAAGGAAAATGAGAATTACATAGATGATTTTGAAACAATAATCCTTAGCCACAAGGTTAATAACACAGGTGCTCAAAAATCAGTAACAAAGGTGTTGCCGATCCAAGGTAGAGCAGACAGCTGCTGGGCAGACGTCCTTGCAGGATAATTCTTGGTGCAAGGTCGTGGACACAGCAGCATCCCTTGCGATAGTTCTTGTTTATTGGGCATCTGTTCATGAGATTCTCTCCTCCACAACCTCCCAGCTTTGTTTTATATTTTGTTAGGACTTGGCACAAGCAGCTCCATTTTGATCCTGACAACTTTCATTCCTACAGTCTTCCAAAATGCTTTTTTTTTTTTAACCAACGCCTTTACTCTGAGTCTCCTCGGTAAGAGTCCCAGTTAAACTTTCCTGTCTACAGTCAGAAACTATCGCTGAGGGAAAGGTGTATGTGACGCCGGGCAGAACGGATCTTACTTGGAAGAAGTTGGGATGGGCCCCGCGAGCCCAGCGTAACACGCATCAGAAGAGAGACTCACTCAGCATAGCGTGATTTTTGTCCAAAATCAGCAGAGGGCGGCCAGCTGCAGCCTCATTCCTGTTTCCCAGACCATGAACAGTGAGTCTGCTCATTCCAGCAGACACTTCCCGAGCTTGGAAGCCCAGCTTTTCATCAAATGGACAATAATTTCCCAAGGCGCTAGTTTCACACGCGGAGCGCAGTAATGTCAAGCCCGGAACGCAACCCGCATTTTAGATGGGAGAAAGCCCTGTTTTCTCACGGAAACCTCAAGCTACTTCCAGTTTTTTAAAATTTTCCCTCATGTGTATATAATTAAACAAAATAAAAAGACATGGCTTGGCCTCAGAGGGAAAATAAACACCCCCTGAAATTAAAAAGGCCTGGTGTGATGTTGACTTTTAGTTGTATTTTTGCTCTTGGGAAATAGTAGTTAGTCACATGTGGGTCCAATAGATTCGGAGAGGTCATCTTGCTGTTTCTGCCCAACCAACCCCAAAGCGCCATGACCCCCTGACATTCGGTCCTGTAGTTGCATTTGCTGATGCTGATTGGAATAATGGCAAGTAATTGACACCGAAGACTAGGAGAAGGATCCGGTGAGGGCCTGGGCCAGGAGGGGGGTGCCGCATGGGATAGCTGGTGGCGGTACTGCACAGCCAAGGGGCTTAACCTGATCTCCATGAGCAGCAGCATTAGGAAGAGCCATGTTTAATGTTTCACAAAACCTTGCCGGTGGATTGGTGGGTCCCTGTCCCTTGCATCCTCCCGGGGCCACTGATCTTTCAACGGCATCCATTTCAGATCCCAGGTTAGAAGGATGTTCTCAGCCTGGCCTTGTCTCAGGTCTTCTCTGTTAGGCATTTAACTTCTTTTGGAAACAAATACGTGGTTCGTAGTTCCTCACTTTCCAAACCCTCTTCAGTGTTCACCTGAGAAAAACAGGCATCTCTCCTAAGGTCTCTGAGCCTGGGAGTTTGCATCCTCTCCCTCTTTTGTCTCCAGCTCCCCTCCTCCGCAGAAAGGTAGGAGCGTGCTCCATCAGTCAGATGACACTGCACTGCAGAGGTGGGTCAGCACGAGGACCAACATGCTATAACGTGGGTCAATAGGAAGACTCAAGTCCTGGGAGAAGATGTGATAGCCAATAATTGAGTCAGCTTGGGTTTTTCTAGTTACCTTTGCTCCCTTACCTGGGGTCAACTGATGAAGAGTTTGATCATTTGGGATCTCATGCACTTCTGAGCTGCGAGGCATAGTTCCCTCCAGTGTGCTCTGGGTTTATTTTTGGCTCAGATCCATCTCTGGTTGTGGAAGAGATTACTAACAGCCTTTCAACTGAGAACCCACTAGTATTGCGACTGTGTCTTCCACCTATTGGGTGCTATCTCTCTGCCAGGGACCTTGTGTGCATCCTCACCCATCCTGATCCTTCCAGGTAGGTCTTACCAGCACCTCCACTTTGAAGATGAGGGGATGGAAACTCAGAGGCTAATCAATTTCCCAAGGACACGCAGCAAGACAGGACCCCAATCCAGACAGTCTATGTTATCTTTTATGAGTTTTGTAGTTTTGCATTTTACATTTGGTTCTGGGATCTCTTTGATTTAATTATTGTGAGGGTTCTAAGGTCTGTGTCTGAATTCATTTCTCTTTGCAGGTGGCTATCCATTTGTCCAGCACTATAATTCAAAGTCTATCTTTTCTTCCTTTGCTCATTTGTCAAGAATCAGTTGACTAAATTTATGTGGGTCTATTTCTGAGCTTTCTATTCTGTTATATTGATCTATTTGTCTCTTCTTTCACCTATACCACACCATCTTGATTACTACAGCTTTATAGTAAGCCTTGAAGTTAGGTAGTATGTCTTCCAACTTTTGTTTCTATCTTTCAATATTGGGTTAGGTATCTGGATCTTTTGTCTGTCCATATAAATTTTAGAATCGGTTCATCAGTATTTATGAAATAACTTGCTGGAATGGCAAATTGATTTTTGACAAAGATGCACAGGCAATTCAATGGTGTTGCGACAATTGGATACATGGAAGGAAGGAAGGAAGGAAGGAAGGAAGGAAGGAAGGAAGGAAGAAAGGAAGGAAGGAAGGAAGGAGAGAGAAAGAGGCTTGTCTAAACATTGCATTTTATACACAAAATTAGCCCAAAATGGATCACAGATCTAAGTAGAACATGTAGAATTGTAAAGCTTTAAGAGGAAAGTCTTTTTGACCTGCGGTTACATAGAGCTCTTGGATAGAATGTCAAAAGCATGATCCATAACATAAAATTTTAATAAATCGGCCTCCATCAAAGTTAGCATAGAATGGTACAGCCATCCTGGAATGCAGTTTGGCCAGTTTTTAAAAAACCAAATAAACTTTCTGTGTGACCTGGCAATTCCACTCTCGGGCATTTCTCCCAAAGAAATGAAAATGCGTGACCACACAAAACCCACACGTGATGTTCATAGCGATGTTACTTGGAAACAAAGCTCAAACTTGGAAGAGCCCCACGCTTTCCATAGATGGATGGTTAAACACGCGGTGGTACCTCTGTATCCCAGACCAAGTGGCAGGAGGTAAATGGAAGGATGTGTGGATGTGCAGGACACAGATGAATCCCAAAACCGTGAAGCTCAGTGGAAGAAGCAAGAAGACAAAAGTAGAAGGACAGAAATCAGGTTTGTGGTTTCCAAAGATTTAGAGTGGAGGAGGGAATTCACTATGGGGGAACTTTCTGAGGTGCTGGAAACATTCTCCATATCAATGGTGCTAATGGTCTCAAAACACTCAAAAAACTGTATCCCTAGAAAGGGTGAGCATTCCCGGGCATGGTGGCGCACGCTTGTAATCCCAGTACTTTAGGAGGCCGAGACCGGAGGATCCGGGTTCGCGGCCAGCCTCAGCTCTCTCTCTCTCTCTCTCTGTCTCTGTCTCTCTCTCTCTACCTAATGAGGCCCTCCGCAACTTCGTGACACCCAGTTTCAAAATAAAAAGTATAAAAAAACAGGGCCGGGGGTGTAGCGCGGAGGTAGAACGCCCCTGGGTTCAATCCCCGGTACCGCAAAAAAAAAAAAAAAAGAAAGAAAGAAAGGGTGAGCATTACTGTATGCAAATTATAAATCCATAAATGTG
This sequence comes from Glis glis, assembly GCA_004027185.1. Lineage (NCBI taxonomy): Eukaryota > Metazoa > Chordata > Mammalia > Rodentia > Gliridae > Glis > Glis glis. The sequence goes on from PVJS01001511.1 coordinate 40,041, forward strand.
ACTTAAAAAAGATTCAAGGTAGGGAGCCAGAAAGCAACCAGGGTTCCATTTCCAATTAGGTTGTCCAGGGAAGGTCTTTCTGAGAAGCTGGCTAATTACACAAGGACCAACCTGGGGTGAAGGCAACAGCTACGTGTCTGCCTGGGGACCGCAGGTGCTGGGTGCCTGGGGCGCGGAGTGGCTTTGCAGACTTTGAGAACCGCCAGCAGGCCAGGGCTGTGCGGTCCAACTACAGATTTAATTCTACGCCAGAGGGAAAACTCAGGAACACGTTGAGCGAGGGAGGGACTGGATTATTTTGGATGATTTCTAGGCTCTCTCTGGCTTCTGTGTGGAGAAAGACCTGCAGGGACCAAGAGTGGAAATACCAGATGGGAGGCCGTGGCAACAGTGTCAGGAGTAAAGGTGCGGGTGGGAAGGTGAGGAGGAGGCGAGGACGGGGGATGAGAAAGATGGGAAAGGAAGGCATGGTGCGGATGAAGCATCCTTCAGTCTACACCCTCAGAACGTCCACCTGGCAGTTGAGTTAACTTGTGCGCTGTTAGAGCTGATTCTCTTGGGCTTTCCTAGAACAACACAGGGCTAGTGGCCTCACAATGCCTGCATTGGGTAGTGGAAAGGATTTGTGTACCAAAGAACAGGCGTTTCCCCTCGGCCCCCTTTAAATAGTGACTGTTCATCACCCCGAAGCCTGGACTTCCTTCCATTTTCTTTTTCTTTTTTTTTTTTTTTTTTTGCAGTACTGGGGGTTGAACCCAGGGGATTCTACCTCTGAGCTATACCTCCAGCCCTATTTTTTAGTCTTTATTTTGAAACAGGGTCTCACTAAGTTGCAGAGGTCTCACTAAGTAGCTGAGGCTGGTCGCGAACCCAGATCCTCCGGTCTCAGCCTCCCAAGTGCTGGGATTACAAGCGTGTGCTACCACGCCCGGCTTGGACTTCCTTCCAGAGAGGCCTGCCTACTGCTGAGAGGAAGAAGAAGGAACCTGGCCCCTGTTCAAGAGAGCTCATGTAGGGGAGACTGGAAAGAAAGATTTCACTCTCAGAGCTGAGCGGGATTCTGTGTCCACATAACTAGGATCCTAACTGTGTCTGACTCAGCACATCGTTTGGGGAAGTTGCTATCCTGTTCACTCGGTCCCCAGATGGAGCTTCTGCTGCACTCGGATTTTAATGTGAAAAAATATTTCCACTGCAGAAACGGATCCCCCATGTGTGGAGATTTATGGGGAAAATGATTTGGGTAGAAAACTTTCTTTTTTCCCCAGTGACATGAAAATGTTGCAATAGGAGGTAGAGCCCTAAGGTTGAATCTTTGTTTCTGCATTGAGAAGAGTCACTTGGGAGGCTGAGACAGGAGGATCATAAGTTGGAGAACAGCATGCAGTAACTTAGTGAGACCCTGTTCCAAAATTAAAAAAATAATAGGGCTGGGGGTGTAGCTCAGAAGTAGAACACTCCTAGGTTCAATCCCCAGTACTGCAAAGGGAGCAAGAGAGAGAAGCCACAAATTGTAATAGCTAGCATGGAACCACTTTGAGGGATTGCTCATTAATCCTAAAAATAGTGCATCCCTAACAGGAACAATATTCAAAGTCTTGGAGTAACATTTAAGGAGGCTTTCAACTGCAAATGTGGTAGACACTCAGAACTAATTACCTCAGATATCAAAAGGTTGGGAGGTCAGCATTTGCTGACTTGGCCAACTGAGCAACTTGTGGACATCAGAGGTCACACCTGCTCCCTGAGATTCTCCAGGCCTTAGCCTCATGATCACAAGATGGCTGCCAGCACTCTGTGTACTGTATCTTCACATTGTAGGGGTCTTAAAGCACAAAGCATGAAGAGGCATCTCTTTGTGCACCTTTTTTTTTAAATCAGTTTTCTTTCTCAAAAAACCCTAGCACACTTTCCCTCCCATCTCATTTAGTGGATTCTGTGCCCACTCCTAAACCATTCTTTGCAAGTCATGATTCATGCCCATGAGGCTGGGAACACCTTCCGTGAACATGTTGTCCAATATCTAAACAAAGTCCAAAGCCATGCTGTAGATGCCTCTTTCAACAAACCATAGTTCATATTTGCTGGACAAGTAGACCATGGAACTGTTGCAGGAGGCTTGGTCCTCAGAGAACAAGACAGGCCGGAGTAGGATAAAGCAGGTGTCTTTATTCACCAGCGAAGGCCCAGTGAGCAAAAGCTCTGGATCTGAGCCCCAATGGCGTCGTCATAGAGATTAGATAACCCCAGAGAGACAGGTTTTGGTTGGATCAGTGACAGGCAGGGGTACCAATACAGGGGCTCGGGGTCAGGATTCATTTCCACTTCCTGTATTAGCCTCCATGTGGCCAGGACTGAGTGGCACCATCTTGGGCTCCACGTGGTTGTGACTGGGTGGCGCCATCTTGCTGAACTTAGCTGCTGGGAGAGGCCCTCCTTTGTTTACCTTAGAGGGGAGGGCCCTGCGAAGAAAGCCTTATTCTCCTATCTTGTCCCTAGGCTTTTAGCCAAGAGTCATCTTCAAAGACATAGCTGGGTTCCTGTCTCCGGACTAGGTCACTGTTCTGTGCTTTGAATGCATTATTTAATCTTCCTAATACCCTGTGAATTGGGAATCCCCAATTCACACTTGAGAAAGTTGGGGTTTGGAAATGCAAAACAGTTTGTCCACTGTCTCACAGGAATCAGCTGATATTAGGTTCAAGTCTTGGTCTGGCTGAGTCTAATGCTTGAGATATTGATACTATCATTTTTATTGGTGCTTGTAATTATACATCATGATGAGGTTCAGAGTGATAGAAACACGCATGTGCACAGCACTGGTGCGATTCCCTCTGGATCCCACCCCACTTCCTCCCCCTCCCCGTATATAATATTGAAATGAGTATTGATGACTTTATATATGAACACAGCATTATTTAAACTGTTTCCATGATATTATCCTATAGCAAAGTGGTGTGTGTGTGTGTGTGTGTGTGTGTGTGTGTGTGTGTGTGTGATGGGTGGACTAGCCAGGGGCCATTTTTAAGGAAGATTTGGATGTCTACAGGGAGATAACATATTGTAAGTGGAGAACGAGGCAGGCATGCCCTGGCTTGGCCAGTTAGAAAGCTTTGGCTGTTGGAGGGAGTGGGCAATCTGGACTATCTAATGGTATCTCTTGGTATAATTCTTTTTGTCTGAAGTGTTATAAGACATCAGGGCCCAAACATCACTCCTTGGTTACCTCTCCACTGATACAAAAGTAGAGCAATGTGTTCATTTTCTCAAGCTTCCATAACAAGTTATCACAAATTTTGTCTTCCAACAATGGAGATCTATTCTCTCACAGTTCTGGAGGCCAGAGGTCAAGGTGTTGGCAGAGCTGTGCTCCTTATGAAGCTCGAGGGGAGATTCTGTCCTCTGCCTCTTCCAGCTTCCGATGGCTTTCAGCATTCCTGGGCTGGTGGCCGTGTGACTCCCACCTCTGCCTCCGTCCTCACATGGCTTTCTTGCCGTTAAGCTTGGGGCCAACCCAGGATCGTCTCTTCTTCAGATCCTTAACTTAATTACATCTGGAAATACCCTTTTTCCAAATAAGGTCACATTCAGAGGTTCCAGGGATTCAGATGTGGACATACATTTGAGAGTCATAGTTCAACCCATTGCAAATAGCCATAGAGCTCCAAATACTATCCAAACTGAAATAAGCCAAGTGGAAATTTATGAGTTCATGAAAATGGAAAGTCTAGAGGAAGTTCAAATTTCAAATGGATGTAAGGGCTCTGGTGATGTTAGTAAGACTCTTTTCTTTCTTTCAGTGTGGTTCTCATCGCTACTTGTCTCAATTTGACTTTATTTATTTATTTATTTATTTATTTTTTTTTTTTTTTTTGCAGGCCTATCCACTGGGGCTGTGAAGATGGTCTCTAGAAACCTAACACACTAACCAGATTGTTGAAAAAGTCTTCTTTCATAGCCATATAGAAAACTCCCAAGGAGGATTCCGATTGGCCATCCTGAGTCACATGTTTATTTTAACAGAGGAAGTGTTGGGTGGAGGGACTTTACAGTAATTGACAACCCCACTAGAACTATATGGATGAGAGGAAGCTTAATTTCTACAGGGAAGGATGCTGGTTAGACAAATGAAATATATGGACAACATGACATCTTCCCCCCTTTACTCCTAAATGAGATACAGCTTTATTTCTAGAGGGCTCCAGAGCCCCTGCTTCTATGAAAGATATTTAACAGACAACACACTACACTGAATATTTGCGGCAGGGTATGGTTCAAATGGTGTCCTAGAAAAGGAAGAACTCACTTATGACCACATGAAAAAAAGACACCTATGAGAAGTCCCAAAGATAATTCTTGAGGAGGACCTTATGGGAAATGAGATCCTGTGCATATATTTAAAAACTGGTAAGACCTGGAAATAATAACAAAACAGTATCTTGAAAATTCTCAAAAGCTTGAAAATTAACCAGCACACTTCTAAATAATCCATGGATCCAATAAGAAACCACAATGGATGTTAGAAAGTAGTTCGAACTGAAGGCTAATTAAGTTGTGACTTATTGAAGTTTGTGAGAATGCAGCCAAAGCCATGCTTAGAGGGACAAGGATAGCCTTAACTGCATATATTGCAGAGAAAGGAGCTGAAGAATGGCATAGACACTGCTATAGTTTGGACATTGAATGTCTCCCAAAAGACCATATATGAAAGGCTTGGTCCCTAGGGGGACACTATTGGAAGATGGTGGAAGCGTTAGGAGGTGGGGCTTTGTGAGTGGTCCTTGAAGGGGATCATGGGACCCCAGTCTCTTTCTTCCTCTTCCTCTTTTTTTTCCTGCTTCTTGGTTCATGGAATGAGTGATTTGTTCCACCACATGCTCTCACCATGACATGTTGATCTCACCAGAGGCCCAAAGCAATCAAAGAAACTTGATCTTGGACTGGAACCTCCAGAACCATACACCAAAATAAGTCTTTCCCCTATAAGTTAATTGCCTCAAGTATTTCATTATAGCGATGGAAAGCAGACTAATATAGACATAAACTTTTTTAAAGTTAGGGGCTTAGCAAAAGTGGAATTATTCACTCTTGGAACTAAAATGTCCAAGTGAGGTTCTATTTTCAGGCACATTTAGATCAGGATGTCAAAAAACCTCATGAGAACTTAATAGTCACTGCTCCTGTTTTTCTTCTAGCTTCTCTGTTTGACTTCATTCCCAGGGACATTCTCTCACGTGATGGCTCTTGACACTCCCAGGCTTGGATCTTCCAAGTTAACAATGTCAGTGGGAAGAGGATTCTTTCTAAATTATTCCAGCAAAGGATTCTGGATTGACTCTAATTCTTCTGGCTTGGGTCTCATGCCCACCTGTGAATCAGTCAATAAGTCTAGGGATATGTATTCTCTTTAGTCTTGAATATGAAACAATTTGTTGACATTTTTCATTTAGTGATCACCAGAGAATCAGGATACACTCTTTAAAGAGAAAAGAGAAACCAACCTCATTGGTTGTTGTGATTGTTGTTTTCAAGGGTTTTAGTTTTAAAAGCCAGGAGACTGATCCTTGACATGATCTAATTTCCACAAAGCATTTGACAAAGTCTACCATGATACCTTTGTGGATGAGAAGGAATCCTACTCATTGCAATCATTGTTGGATAAGTTAACCAGCTGGTTGACTGATGATGAGCATACCCCTCTTTTTCCAACTAATTTCCAAGCCATCTGCTTAGAATTTGTTGGTGATCAGCTTGGCAGGATGCCTCTTTAATTGACGTTTTCTTGGAGAATTCTCTTTAATGGATAACCCAGCACTTTCCACCCCTAACCCTTGCTTCTGGTGGAATTTATTGTCAGCATTTTTCTTGGATAAATGTGTAAGGGGGGTTTTTTCAGATTTGAAGATAATATGAAATGGAAAAGAAAATGATGCATTAATAAGAAAGCATGTTTTCCTTTGAAGGGGTTAAGATGAGTTTGAATAGTGATCAATATAAAATCCAGTGTTTAGGTTGGAAATAAATCTCTTGTCTAAGTTTAGGATGTGGAGGAAACACAAATGGCAGCAGCTTAGGTGAGAAGACAAGATCAAAATGAGCCAAGAAGACAACCAGCTCCAGAAGAAAGCAAACGCTGCCCACGTCCCAGGGAAACCAGCTCACAGCCAGGAGTGGTCCCTCCTCCGGCTGCACGCTATTCCCTCCAGTGCTAACTGCTTCAGTTCCTGGGGTCTCACTTTAAAGGGGGCATCAAGAGTCCAAGAGTTATCCAGTCAGGACATTCTGAAGGGCGAGGAATTCTGAGCCACCCTACAGGAATAATGGATGGGAAAATGGGATGTATTTAGCCCAGAGAATTGGAGACAAAAAAAAAAAAAGAACAGCTGCTTTTAAATATTAAAGGGCTGTCATGTAGAGGATGAAGTAGTCTTGATCTTATTACAGCAGAAAATGTACAAGGGGAATGGGAGGAAATTTAAAATAATTTTATTGTGCATTTTAATTACACAGGATAATGAGTTTCATTGTGGTATATTTGTATATGCATATAACATACTTTGATCATATCCACCACCTGTTACTTCCCTTACCCTCCCCTCTCCTTCTCCTGATCCCCTTCCTCTTCTCTAATAGTCTCCCTGATACTTTTAAATAATTTCTTTCTTTCTAGGTTCCACATATGAGATAAAATACGTGATATTTGTCTTTTGAGTCTGGCTTATTTTGCTTAACATTATGATCTCCAGTTCCATCCATTTTCCTGCAGATGACATGATTTTGTTCTTCTTTATGGCTGAATAATACTTCATTGTGTATATATGAGACATTTTCTTCATCCATCCATTTGTTGATGGACACCTAGGCTGATTCCATAACTTGGCTATTGTGAATTGTGTTGCGATGAACACAAGAATGTGGATACCTCTATAGTATGCTGACTTTATTTCCTTTGGGTATGTACTGAGAAGTGGTATAGCTGGATCACGGCTTAGCTCTAGTTTCAGTCTTTTGAGGACCCTCCATACTGATTTCTGCAGTACAAATTTATATTCTGTACGAATTTACATTCCCACCAACTCTATATAAGAATTCCTTTCCCCTCTGTATCCTCACCATCATTTATTGTCTTTTGTGTTCTTTATGATATCTATTCTGACTGGGGTGAGATGGGATCTCAATCTAGTTTTGATTTGCATCTCCCTAGTGGTTAAAGATGTGAAACATTTTTTACACGTTAATTATTGGCCATTTGTACTTCTCTTTTGAGAGGTGTCCATTTAGGTTATTTGCCCATTTATTGATTTGGTTGTTTGGGGGGTTTGAGTGTTAAATTTTTTGAGTTCTTTATATATTCCGGATATTAATCTTCCCCCATTCTGCAGGCTGTCTCTGCAGTCTGTTCATTGTTTCCTTTGCTGTGCAGTCTCTTGGTAATTTGATGCAGTCCCATTGGTCGATTCTTGCCATTATTTACTGAGCTATCAGAGTCCTATTCAGGAAGTTGTTGCCTGTCTTGTGTCTTGAAGTATTTGTCCTATGTTTTCTTCTAGTGGTTTCAATGTTTCAGGTCTTACATTTAGATCTTTGATCCATTTTGAGTTGATTTTTGTACAGGGTGGGAGATAGGGATCTAGTTCCATTCTGCTATATATAAATATCCAGTTTTCCAAGCACCATTTGTTAAAGAGGCTGTCTTTCTCCAAACTATATTTTTGACAATTTTGTCAAGACTCAGAAGGCTGTCACTGCGTGAGTTTGTCTCCGTGTCCTCTGTTCTATTTCATTGGTCTCCATGTCTGTTTTTGTGCCCGTCCATTCAGTTTTTGTTCCTATGGCTCTGTAGTATTTTAAAATTGGGTATCGTGATGCCGCCAGCATTATTCTTTTTGCTCAGCCTTCTTTTGACTATTCAGGATCTTTTGTGCTTTCATGTAAATTTTAGGATTGTTTTTTTTTCTAGTTCTGTGAGGAAAGTCATTGGTATTTTGATAGGGAGTGCATTGAATCTGTGGATTGCTTTTGGTAATATGGTCATTTTAACATTAATTCTGCTAATCCTGAAAAGTTTATTGTAGAGGTCTTTCACCTTCTTGGTTGGATTTAGAATGGAAAGAATTTTTTTTCTAGTACTAGAGATTGAACCTAGGGGCATTCTACTTCTTTGTGACACCCCAGCCCTATTTTATCTTTTATTTTGCAACAGGGTCTCACTAAGTTGTGGAGGGCCTCCCTAGATTGCTGAGTCTGACCACAAACCTGCAATCCTCCTGTCTCAGCCTCTCAGATACTGGGATTATAAGCGTGTGCCACCACACCCGGCTGGGAGGAAATTTTAAGAGAGCAGGTTTGACTCAAGGTAAGTATATACCTCCAACAAGCCAGGTTGTTAAAATACGGGGTGAAACTCCACCTCTCTCTGCTGGTATACGTCAGATGCTGGGGGAGCTTCTTCAGGTGGGGACAGTGATTTTAGGAGTCTCCAGAAATCTGTGTTGGTTGAAGAGATTAAACTAGCTGAATTACAGTCCTCTCCCAGCCTGCATCCAGTGTGCAGATTCAGGGGTGTGTGAATTGGGGTGCAGAAGTAGACCTGTTGCCTGGCTGGTGAGAAGTCACCTCCACAGGTGCCCCGTGAGGATCAGGGAAGAAGAGAAAACCTACTCTGAGAATAAAATGAGTCTCCTCCTACAACAATTTCTACACTGTTTTGCTAAGGGACACACAGTGCTTCACTGAAGTGTGGCCAATAGGGGTTGAACTCTTAGTGTGCTAGGCGGGGCAGGTCATTTCTTGAAAAGCAATGTGGTTTTGCGGTTTTTGTTTTGCATGTCGTCAGCTGATGTTCTAGAGAGTTGCTGTGTGTGGGAGTGTCTCCCCAAAGTTCATGAGTTACAAGCTTAGTCCTCCAATCCCTATGTCAATGGTATTTGGAGGTGGTACCTTTGGGAGGTGATTAGATTAAATGAGGCCCTGAGGGTGGAGCCCTGTGATGGCATTAGTGTCCTGGTAAGAAGAGAATGTGTGAACCGAGCTGGCACACCTGCCCTGCCTCTCCATAGGATGCCTCCACCGTGTGATGTTGCGGCTTGAGTCCCTCACCAGAGGCTGAGCAGATGCTGGTGCCGTGACTTGGATTTCCCAGCATCCAGGACCGTGAGCCACACGAGACTATTCTTTATAAGTGACCCCATCTCAGGTGTTTTGTTCTGGCAACAGAAAATGGATTAAGATAGGAGTCTTCCATTCTGTCTTAGGCAGAAGCCTCAATGGGTCCACACCCTTAATCACAAGGGCCCCTCTCCCCACCTGAGATCCCGGAGATGCTTAGTGTAAAAAAAGGATCCATGAGGAGGACAAAGGTCAGACACCACCCATCGGTTGCCAGGGAAACTAAAGATTAAGAGGAAGTCCAGACCCCCACTGTGCGACCCCACCTACCCCCTCATGGGGGTTCTATAAAAGAACTGAGAAAGCCGCAGAGACTCTCTTGCTTGTTTGGATGGACGCTCTCTCGCACGCGATCTGTCGCGCGCGCTGAGACACTGAGATGGCCCCCATCTCCCCTGAACGTGTATTCCCACCTTTCTTGAATTAAACCTTTGCCTTTTCTCTGACCAAAAAAAAAAAAAAAAAAAAAAAAAGATAGGCATCTTCCCACATGACCACATGAGATGGGCCTCTCTGTGTTGGGTTGGCCATGGGGGCAGGTCAGCAGGCGCTGGTTCTGATCCAGTAACCAGTGTTTATCTCTCCCCTCTGGCAGCCTAACCAATACCTGGCCCACTCTGGCTGTAGCAATTTGCTACACTACCTCTGGGCTCTGAGGAGGAAGCAAGGGCAGAGCAGGTCATGGTGGGATGAACACAGAGCAGTGGCTCCACTTTCAAGAAGCTCGAGGGGGTGAAAAGAAGAGGGCTGCGACTGTCCCAGGAAGGCAGCCAGTGTGCCCATGGAGCAACACTGCACCCTTATGAGAGGAGGTGCAGCCCAGGGGAAAGCACAGCTTCCCGAGGCCGGGGCCAGGCCGTGTGGGTTTAAACTCAGTCTCTGCTCCTCAAACCTGTATGAACATGGCCGAGTGACTTGGCCTCCTGCGTCTCAGTCACCTCACCACACAGGAAGGCCGTCATAGTATCCTCATATGGGGTGGTACAAGGGTGATGTGAGTTCATGCTGGTGAAGAAAGCACTTGGAATGGCACTAGGAGCATACGGAGCGTTATGGATGTGTTTGTTAAATAACAAATCAGGATTAGACAGACTTGGGCTCATACCGCAGCTCTACTGCTCTAGAGCTGTGTGGCCTTAAGCATGCATCTTAACCTCCCTGGGCCTTTTCATCCATGAAATGGGAACAATAATGCTGACCTCATAGGGCAGTAAACTAAGTCAACCAAGGGGGACAACAGGCACCTTGCAAGCGTGTCAGATGAAGATTTATTTTTTTTGTGTGTGGTACCAGGGATTGAACCCAGGGGCGTTCTACCTCCGCGCTACACCCCCGGCCCTATTTTTTTATACTGTATTTTGAAACCGGGTCTCACAAAGTTGCGGAGGGCCTCACTAAGTAGAGAGAGAGAGAGAGAGAGAGAGAGAGAGAGAGAGCTGAGGCTGGCCGCGAACCCGAATCCTCCGGTCTCCACCTCCCAAAGTACTGGGATTACAAGCGTGCGCCACCACGCCCGGCTTTCAGATGAAGATTTTTTAGTAACAGAAAGAATGATGATGACTACTGATATTTATTGTGTATTTAGTGTCTATCAGACAATATATCCCTCTTTGGCTCATTTTATGTAGCTATTTCAGATTATCATGAGAAAACAGGTAAAGGGTGAGCTCAAGTTCAACTAATGCTATTCGGAGATTGGCGATAATGACTCCCTAGATAGGAAGTGTCATTGTCTTCAGTTTACAGAAGAGAAAACTCAGAAGTGGAGTTTAAGTAACTTTCCAAAGATCACACTGTAAGTGGTAGAGCTGGGATTTGAGGCAGAGTGTTAGGGCCCCGCAGCCTCATTGTATCACTCAGAGCTACTGAGGATGTGAATGGCGGCTGGCTGGCATAGAGGATGTGGTATAACCCTTTTCTCCATCTTCCCTATGGAAACTTTGGTGAAGCTAGGATCGTTCACTGGTCCTTTTCGGTGAAATGGCCTTTTTCTGGAACCTTGTCAGAGGCTGTTTCTAGCCTTAAAGTGGACCAGCGATGAAAACAGAGAGCACACCTGGAAACAGATGACATCCAGGTCAGCCCAGGGCCAAAAGGTGGGTGGCGGTGTCGGAACTCTTTCTGAAGCCTAGAGCAGAGGTAAGCTCATCTATTCTCACCCTCTCCTCAGGACACAATGATCTCCCTCCATGCCCAACTAATCACAGCTGTGTAGAAAGAAAAAAGAGTCTGAGATGTTTCCACACATACTCTGGAGTGATCAGAACTGGCTAAACTACACTGCAGTAATAACATCCTGCCTGGAATAACTCACATCCACAGACTCATACCCGCAATGGTTTCATTTCTTGCTCAGGCTACCTGTCTGTCATGGATCAACCATGTCCCTACTTCCTGTCATCTTCTGTGGGATCCAGGCTAATGGAACATCCCCTTTCTGGAGGAATGTCCAGCTTATTAAAGATGGAAAAGACACACAGCACACCACACCCTGGCTTTTAAAGCTTTACCCTAAAAGTGACACGTGTCATGTGGCTTTTGCTTGCATTTGTTGGTCAGAGCAAGTCACAGTGTCAAACCAGATGTCAGTGGGGGACAGGGAGCATCATCCCCTTGGGAAAAACCAGTGCATATTTCTGGAAAATTCACCGTCTACAACAGTCTCAAAGCATAAAGCCCTTGAGGATAGAGAAAAAGTTCCACCTCTGGCACCATGACCCAATAAAACGTCCTTGCCCTTGATCACGATGCCTCCTGGGGGAGGAAGGTGAGGAGGAGGGAGGGAGGAGAAGACAGGAGCCCTGTGGAGGTCAATGGCATAAATTAGTGACAGTGGAGCTTGAGCTGGTGACAAGGGCAAGCGCCCTTGGCCTGGTGAGCAGGGCAGTGCAGAGGAGGAGATGTGTCCATCCCACCAGGACTCATTTTGCAGCTCCCTGGGCTCCGGGAGGGGGGCAGAGAGGAGGAGGAGCACCCTGGCGCTGCCTGGAGCTGTTATCTGGTTAGAAAATGGAGCAATCATGTCTCTATGACCCAGTTTTAATACTGTAAGTTTGCAAGGAAGCCGAGGGGACCAAACTTTAATCTCTAAAGGAGCTTAATTTTTTAAAAAAATGCTTCTCTGTGCATGAGCGCGGTTCAGTTCTAGTCTTAGAATAGAAAGAGTCAGTCAGAGAGCGGGCCAGAGGGACCGGCTCATGGCTGTCTGAGTCCTCTGAGTTTAGACTTTCCCGGGTTGACATCAGAGAATCAGCAGGGCCAAGTGACCTAAAGGGACAACATTCAGCTGAGGGGCCCGTAGGGACTGTGGCCATATTTCTCAACAAAAACTATGGCAGGCACACTTGCAAATACATGTATGGGAACTGGGCCAGAATATTTTAAATTAGAATTGTCCTAAAAAGCTGAGCTATCAGGCCACAGGGTTCTCGGGGCTTCTTAAAACTCCCCAAACCAAAGCTCTCTTTGAGGGTCCCTTTCTGAATTGAGAATCAGAATGCCTTTAACGTGTTCTGGGCCAACTTCCTGGGGTTAAGAAACCCTTTGAGAGAAAAGGGGTGAGTGGTAAGGTTAAGCAGAAACAAACACAAAAAACAAAAACAAAACCAGGTGACTTGTTCAGACTTCCAGCCAGGAAGAGTTGGTTCAAATTTTTGGAGATCTCAAGGTATTTGCAGACGAATACATGTGCATTATAAAAAGCAAAGTCACACTGTAAATTACTTTTTGACCCAGTTAGGATATAGTAGTTCAGTTGCTTCAATAGAGATAAAACCAAGAGTGACTTTAACAAGATGGAGAGTTAATTTTTTTTGTTTCTGTCCGTTAAAGTCTGAGCTGTGCAAGGCAGTTTTGAGGGGTGGGTGAAGCGTAGTGGTTCCGATCCAGGATCCATGAGGTCATGCAGCTTCCAGGCTCTTCTGACCTCCCCGTCGGTCTATTGCCCCCTGTTGTTCTATTGTTTTCAGGACCCAAGTCCACCTTCTAGCCCTGGTAAGAAGTGTAGAAGGCAGGTATCCACCCTGACAGCTGGAGGCTGGCAGCTACACACCATCACTTCCACAACATCCCATTTTCAGAAAATGAATGCACATGGCCATGATTGGGTGCAGGGGAAACTGGGAAATGTAGTCTTTACCCGGGCAGCTCTAGAACCAGCAGAAGGAAGGGATCGTGGATACTGGGGACCCACGGTCAGCAAACAGTAAATGATATTCATTTCTCCAAATGCATAAACAATAATCGGATGTTGCAAAAATCTCTAAATGAATAACTGCCATTTTGACTATTTTTCAAATTAGAAGACTCCATGCCCTGGGACCTCTCTTGTGACACTTTTTTTTTTTTTTTTTTTTTTTTGGTGCTGGGGATTGAACCCAGGGGTATTCTACCTCTGAGCTATACTCCCAGCTCTTTTTATTTTTTATTTTGAAATAGGGTTTTGCTAAGTTACTGAGGGTCTCACTAAGTTGCTGTGGCTGTCCTGGAACCTGCAATCCTCCTGTCTCATCCTCTCAAGTACTTGCTATAGCTATCCCTCGAGCAGCGAAAGCCCCCATGCATTGGCAACATAACCCATTTCGATGTTAGCGTGTGCTTGTGGGTCTGTCTCGACTTCTCCCCACAGGGGGCAGGAAGCCAGGCTTGGTCATTCCTCGGGGGAAGCCAGTGAGCCCAGGCATGTAGGGTTACTGATACCCCTCAGGCCACAGATGAGACCTAACCCAAAGCTTGTCACCCCCAGCCTCCCAGCATCTCCTCCAGGGCCTGTTCCATGGCCGATCAGCGTCCCCATTAGGGTCCCCATAGGCGCTCAAGGTTTCCACAGAGGCTGCAGCACTGTCCTCGGCCGGCCAATGTCAGGAAAGCAGGGCAGCCAGTGTCCCGTGATGGCTGGGAGGGAGAGCCAAGATGTCACTTGCAGCTCTGGATGACAGCGCCAGGGCCGGGGCAGTGTCCTCGCGAGCCAAGCTGCTGCTAAAAACAGCAGCGGGGACAGGCGCAGAGCAGAAGGACATGGGATGAGGAGGCCGCTCCTCCCCGCCCCAGGGCCCGCGGAGCTGGCTGCCAGCAGCCTTGTCCTGAGCAGCCTGATGTCCCTCATCTGTGTGTCTCAGTGGGGGCCTCCTAAAGAGACAGACAGACGGACAGATGGAGGAGAGGAGGGCGTGGGGGCAGGGGTAATGGAAAGAAGGAAGAGAGGGTATGGGAAAAGAGGAAAGGAGGGAGGGAGGAGGGAGAGAGGGAGGGAGGAAGGAAGGAAGGAAGGAAGGAAGGAAGGAAGGAAGGAAGGAAGGATTAGTGCAGTTTAAGGGGCTCAAATGTTTGCAGTTCAAATCCTTCCACATCCCAAGTGTTGTGGGTTAAATTGTATCCCCGCCCCACTCCCTGAAAGATATGTTGAAGTTCTAATGCCTAGTATCTCAGAATATTACCTTATTTGGAAACAGGGTCACTGCAGATGTCCTTAATTAAGATAAAGTTATACCAGAGTAGGCTGGGCTCCTAATCCAATAGGACTGGTCTTCTTTTAAAAAGATCCAGAAGTGGCTCACACCTGTAATCCCAGTACTTAGGAGACTGAGACAGGAGGATTGCAGGTTTGAGATCAGCCTCAGCAACTTACCAAGACCCTGTTTCAAAATCAAAACTAAAAAGGGATGGGGGTGTAGCTCAGAGGTAGAATGCTCCTAGGCTCATTCCCCAGTACTAAAAATAAATGAAAATAAAAAGACCCAGAGACACAGAGAGGCCTCCACAGGAGGACGAGGACAGAGATCAGCCGGCAACGCGTGGAGCTGCCGAAAGCCGGAAGAGGCGAGGAAGGATCCTTCCCCTACAGCTTCCTGAAGGGTCACGGCCCTGCTGACAACTTGATTTTGGACTTGGGCCTCCAGAACTGTGAGGCAATCAATTCCTGTTCTAAGCCACCCAGCTCATTCTTTGTCTGCTGTTCTCCGGGAGACTAAGATGCCAGGGATCCTGGCTTCCCTGGCCTTCCAGTGTTTGAGGTAAGATCTCGGGGTACCTGAAGAAGGTGACCTGCAGCACAGCTGGCAGAGCCCAGGCAGGCATCGCCTCCCCTCCTGGGGGTGGGCGGCCACAGTGAGGGTGTCGGAGAAGAGTCACTCTCAGGGAGGTGGCTGAAGAGGTGTCAGCCCAGGGCGAGGGCATAGGTGGTCTAGTCACATCTCCCGAGGATGAATGCCACAGCGTGGCGAGTGGACACCAGGACAGTGGCTGTGTAGCACCGCAGTGGCCCCATGTTCTCCATTCACTTGCCCCCCGCCTCTCGCATGTTCACCACACCCCCACTTTTCTCTTCTGCACAAGATCTCGCATCTCTTCTCCCGTGGTTGCTTTCGTGGCTACATCCAGAAAGTCTTTGGTTGTCAACTAAAGTCAGAGAATAGATCTAAGGCCACAGGGAAAAAGAATAGGGAATCCCACCCCTCCAGCCTTCCTGGGAGGGCGGGGGGGGCTTCTACAGGAATGTCCTTCCTCCTTCAGGGAGTGGGGTGCCTGTACTCCAGCCTGGGGAGATTTTCCAACTCACAGCCAAATAATACTTCCAAAAAGAAAGGTTGGCTTGGGAGGAAGGGAGGGGGAGGAGGCAGGCAGTCTGCTTCTCCCAAGTCAACCATGAAAATTATGTCTCCTTTCTCCTTGTGGTCAGGAAAATGATCCCAGGTTGAAAATTCTTGGACGTTCATCTGGATGGAAACTCTGACTTCAGGACTATTTCGTGGCCTTCGTGTTCTCTGCTCCTAAAATAGCTTGAAAATCTCTCAGCACAAGTGAAATAGAGGTGGAGGTGGGTGGCACCGGCAAAGCCCAGGGTCTCTAAGCTTTCTAGATGCCAGAAGGAGTACCATTCTCTCTCTGTCGTTTGAGTGCTGAAAAAAAGTATTAACTAAAATAGTGTCCACAGACTCTACCTAGAGTATTCTCTGTAAAACCTGACTTGAGCCCTTTTCTCAAAACACCAATTCTGGGGTCCCACCACTAATCGGTTGAATCTGAATTCCTTGGGCAATAGGATTCAGGGATCTGAATTTTCTAAATCTTTCCAGGTATTTTCTAAATCTTTCCATTGTGAGAGTGAGAACCACTGGTCTAAATTCTGTAGACAGGAACTTAAAGAAAGGAAGAAGGCAGATGTGCTGGCACACACCTATAATTCCAATACTTGGGAGGCTGAGACAGGAGAATTGTAGGTTCAAGACCAGCCTCAGCAATGTAGTGAGGCCCTCAGCAACTCAATGAGACTCTGTTTCAAAATAAAAATTAGGAACCAGGTGTTGTAGTGCACACCTATAATCCCAGTACTTGGGAGGCTGAGACAGGAGGATCGCAGGTTCAAAACCAGCTTCAGCAATTTAGCGAGACTCTCAGTGACTTAGCAAGACCCTGTTTCAAAATAAAAAATAAAATATGAGCCGGGCATGGTGGTGCATGCTTGTAATCCTAGTACTTGGGAGGCTGAGACATGAGGATTGCAGGTTTGAGGACAGCCTCAGCAAATAGTGAGATGCTCATCAACCTAGCGATACCTGTTTCAAAATAAAAATAAAATAGGGCTGGGTGTGTAGCTCAGAGGTAGAATGTCCCCGAGTTCAATCCCCGGCACCACATAAATAAATACATAAATAAATAAATAGGGTTGGGGGTGTAGCTCAGAAGTAGAACGCCCCTGGGTTCAATCCTTAGTGGGAAGGAAGGAAGGAAGGAAGGAAGGAAGGAAGGAAGGAAGGAGACAGGACTCTTACTGATAAGATTCTTTCTAGAATAGGAATACAAGCCAAATGTTTCCCAGCAGGAAAAGGCATTCATCCATCAGCCCCTGCAACATATAGAGCATTTCCCTTGTCCATCTTTGCAGCTTGAGAGTCAAGACGTTCTTGCTGATTAGACAGGGTTGCAGGACCGCAGGCTGACAAGCAAGGACAGCCGTGGGTCTGAAGGACGGCCCTTACTAGGGTGGGAGGAAGCCAGCCGTGAGTGAGCTCCGTGGAGGGAACCCATTCTCCAGATGCACCATAGACCCGACTGCGGGAGCAGCTGATTGCTCTTCAGGTTGGGAACTGAACTGAACTTACCCTGCCGAGTCAGGGCTGTCTGTCAGTCTTGCAGAGCCCCGAATGGTCACATGACCACAGGCATCATTGACCTTGGCCAAGACTGCCGATCTTGCTAGCAACAGGGCCAAGATTCAAGTGTGGGACTTAGGCTTATACAAACTCCCCTCTCTCATGGATGCACCGAGAAGAGGGAATAAAAGCACTGAAACATCAACAAGCAAGAATGATTCAGACTGGAGGATGTAGTGCATCAGTAGGCTACATTTTCTGGGATGCCCCTTCCTGGCGGGCTGTTTGGTCCAGCATTCTTCACCCAGAGTCATTACTAAAGACCGACAGTGGCTACCTCCACAGAGGCCCACGCGTGCCCGGCACTCCACATACTTCCAATAACATTGCCACTTCCCCGGTTCTATAGAAGGAAACAAAGCAACAGAAATGACAATGAAACCACAGGTCCAGAGAGGTTAAAGACTCACTTGAAGCCGTATAACCAACCACACACTGTGCCCAAACCCCGATCTTCTTAACTCCAAGGGTAACTTCTTGTCATAACCATGTTCTGCACTTGAACCCATTAAGTTAAAGTTTTCAGTTCTGCAAATATTTCAATAAAATTGACACTGGTGTATTAAAAGATGCTAGAAATCACTATCTATAGCTTATATATCCTTTACATATATATTTTCATATGTATATGAAATATGTATACATATTTTTTGAATGCACTAATTTTTTGAATGCAGTAATCATGTATTTATTACTTTTCTCAGAAGAAAAGAACTCTAAGAACTTAATATTTGTTTCAAAAATTACACTAAGAGGTATATTTGCTGCTCGGTTTAAATTTTTATAAGTGTCCCACATCCTTGATGATGGGACACTGAGGGACATTAAGGAAACCGTCAAGATGAGATCGTGTACAGGATAATCCATCTCCTTAGTCACACTGGACTCAAGAAACAAGATTCCATAAAATACTGTGGCTTTCATGAGATAAGGATTTCTTACTTTGTAATGAAATTGTCCAGGCAGGTGATCCAGGTCACAGCTTAACTTCATACAGAGCCAGGCTCTCTCCCTCTCACTTTACCATCTGTAGAATCTTCTCCATGAAAAAAATGGCCAAAGATGGCTCTCTACCACCTCCACATTGCAGCCCATGAGAGGGGAAGGAAGAAGCAAGGGGATACCCTAGAAGTTGTGCACACTGTTTCTGCGCACATCTCAGTCACCTGAACCCGCCCACATAGTTGGTCATACGTAGCTGCAAGGGAAGCTGGATAACATTGTCTTGAGCTCTGTTGATTATACTGAAACTCCTATCACCATGGAAGAGAGGGAAGGATATTGTGAGCGATAATAACAGTGCCCACTGCAAAATAAATAGAGAAGACTTTCTTAGAGCACATGCAGAAAAGTTGGGAGTTTGTCTGGGAAGTGGGAATAACCAGGATGAGGACTCTCTGGTCTGTCCTTCACTTTGTGCTCATGGTCTCCACAGTGGCTGCTCTAGTTTGGGCCCTCAAGCCACTAGAGTATGTCACCTGTTTCATAATTGGTCTCCTTAGCCCCTCTTTCCTATATCATTTTCTGTATCAACAATAACATTCTGAATTGCATTCTAAAACACAAATCCAATTATGTTGCTTCTAATTAAATCCCTTTGATGGCTCTTCACTGCCTATAAGACCAAATCCAATCTGCTTAGTAAAGCCTTAGATTTTTGGTCAACTTTTAACTCTCTTCCACTGCCCCCAAGCTCTAGGCACATGAAGACATTAACAATTCTCCGACTACTACAATCTTACACTTCTTTGCCCCACTCTGCTTTGTCCTTTTGGTGAATAGATTCAGCTTAGTTTCCAAGGGCTAAGACTCAAGATGTAGCTCAAATATCCTTCCTCTGCATAACTAAGTTCCCTTTAACCCACCAGGAAGGGAGGGCAGTGGAAAGTTGCAAGGCCTTGGAGTCAGATGAACTTGGGGACAGAGTCCACCTCTGACACTCACTAGCTGGGTGAACCTGGACAATTTCTTAAACTTTATTTTTTTTAACTATGGGTCAGAGCTAATCCTACCTACCTCAGAACATTATTGTGACAATTAAATAAGATATACTGTCTTAGTCTACTTCGTGTTGCTGTAACAAAACACCCGAGGTTGGGTGCTTTATAAAGAAAAGAGGTTTATTTAGGTCACAGTTTTGGACATTCAAGAGCATGGTGCCAGCATTGACTCAGCTCTGATTAGGGCCTCATGGAGTATGACATTACAGTGGTGGGAGCTCGTGTGAGAATGGTGAGCAGTGTGTGCAGAAGGATTGCAGGGAAGTGCCAGGCTTGTTTTAACACCCCGTTCTTACAGGAACTACTTCAGTTCCACAAAACTTGACCCACTCCCATGAGACCGCATTAATCCCTTCCTGAGGGTGGAGCCCCATGACCTAATGACCTTCTCCAGTGCTCCATCTCTTAAAGGTCCCACCACCTTGACACTTCCACCCAGGAACCAAGCTTCAAGCACACAAACCTTTGGGGGCAAACCATAACCAAAACACAACATCCACATGTATAATTCCAGATATGTAACAGATGTTCCGCTCCTGGAGCTATTTTTAAAATTATTTCTCTGTGTGTGAGTTAGAATAAAGCTAAGCTGCTGTAACACGAATACCCCAAAAGAACATCCGGGGAAATGGAGTTATCTTTGACTGGATAGAGTTTTGTGTTATGTGCATGGAATATTTGTCAAAGCACAACAAAAATGCTCCTAAAATAGGTGCATTTCATTGTATGTAAATGTTTCACCAAAAGAAAATCAATTATCAAATTCTAGTTAATAACATGTACGCTGAGGTATTTAGGATGAAATGTAAAGATGTCTGCAATATACTTTGAATTGTGTCCAAAAAGGAAGAAGGCATGATGGGTGGAAAGATGGGTATGTTTGTACGTTTTAAGAGGAAAGTATAGTAAAAGGCCAATAGAACTCAGGCTGCGGACTTAGGGATGCCCAGTGTATACTTTTTCAGCTTTGCTCTATGTTTGGAAATTTCATAGTAAAAATGAATAAAAAGACCCCATCATAAAGTGGCTTTAAAATGATAATTGTTTTCCCCGCTGAACAGTTGAAAGGGAGTATGACAGGTTTGTGGGCAGTTCTGTTCCATCTGCTCAATCAAGGGTGCCAGGCCTGTAGGCAAGGATTCTATTTCTTCCAGGCTGTCAAATCTTTGCTCCATCATTCCTAGTACCAAGGGCTTGATCCTCATCTATGGCCAAAGTTGGACCATGCTGTCCCGGTTCCAACACAAAGAAAGAGGCTGGAGGCATGCCCACTCCCTAAGGTCTGGACCCAACAGAGGTGGACCATGATTCCTGTTGACATCATATTGGGAGGACTGAGTCACAGCACCGCATAGGACCTCAAAGGAAGCTTAGAAATTTCGAGTGCTATCCTCAGATAGAGGAGGAGCGTCCTTTATCCCCGAATATACATCGGGACGTCATTTACCACATGCAATTTGGAACCCTCCAGGGAACCACAAACTCCTTGAGGGCAAAGGAGAGTTTGTACATCTTCGAATCACTGCAACCAAGTATGGGGCCTGAAATAAGTTTTAAAGAAATGTTTGCTGAATGGATGAATGCGCGCATGAATGAAGATGTATAAATGAACAAAATGAAAATTAATAGTACTTTTTTGGACCATACATTTCTCAATATGTATCTACTTTCATCCATGGAAAGCCAGCCGCATTCTGATCTTGTAGACCTATAATATGCCAACTAATGTTATAGAGTAATTCAAGTCAAGTAATTCCTTAGTAATTTAGGTCTCCCTCTCATCCTTCCTCCTCCCTCAAGTTTTGTCTTTAGGAGGGATAAGAATTGCTACTTTACAAGGCTTACCAAACAACTTAGGTACCTTGAAAATATTTAACCTGATTAAGAATGAAACTATTTTCCTCATTATTAAAGCAATTGAATAGTATCAATTTGGCTTAAAAAATGTGAAATGGCACACAAAAATTGTCTACAATTGTCCCTCAAGAGTTCAATTTGATTATGTTCTTTAAATCTATGTAAGTATTTGGAAGTAATGTAATTGTGTTTCTTCCACTATATTCTGCAATTCTAACTTTTATTAACTCATACCGAGCTCTTTACCAATTGATTCAAATTACTGTGTTTTTCCTGCACCTCCCAACATTTCATCCGGGGCTTAAAGAAACATGATACTATTGTAGATGGCATTTAGCTCAAGTATTAATTGGATCACTATTGAAAAATAGAATAGGAAATCTAATTTTCTCTCTCGAGTTTGTTGGATTTGTCTCATGATAACTGCAGAACTGTCTTTTCCAATTCTCACATCATTTCTTTCTGTGAAATCCAAGGGCCTCCTGCTTTTCTGAATTTTATCAAGACCTCCACTTGCAGCTCTTTGGCAAATAGTGAATTTCCTGAAATTTTCTAACTGGATTTCCTTGGGTCTGTATATTGGAACTTGTTTCCAGCATGTTGTTGTGATATGGAAATGCTATTCCAGAAGATGTGGTGAGTGCTGATGACTCAGAAATTGACTGTCAGTAAGAGGATCTCCTTTTGATAGGTATGAGCCTGGGTATATGTCTGATAAGAGAAGGCAATGATATGAAGGAGGGAGGCATTTCTACAAGAGGATAAAAAGAAAGTAGGATGCTTTAACCTGGCTTGAAGACAAGACAGGGAAGTTGCAATGGAAACTAGGTCAGCAGTGGAAAAAGACAGTTCTAAGCACTGAATGGCCAAGAAGAGAGACCTGTCAACCAGGAAAGGAGAAAGAACAGGGTCCCCCCAAGGTTTGAGATGAAGATTGCTCATTGCTTCTCATGGGAGTACTGACCAGTGAGTCAATGCTGGGGGGTCCACTTGGAAGGTTGCGACGTTCAGGGGTCCCAACACCATCCTCATTTCTGATACCAACAAACTGGGGGCTCCTAAGGCCACCCTCAGATTCAATAATTTACTGGAAGGACTCAGAGAACTCAGAAAAGTCATTCTAGTCATGGTTATGATTTTATCACAGCAAAAAGGATACAGACTGAAGCCAACCAAGGGAAGAGATGTATAGAGCAGGTTCCAGGAGTCACTAGATATGAGATGGGCAGGAAACACCTATTTCTCCCAGATACAGCATGTGACCGCACAGAGTACTATTAAACAGGAAAGCTCACCTGAGTCTTGGTGTCCAGAGTTTTTATTGGGATTTGGTCATGTAGACATGGGCGACCATCTGCGAGGTCATCCCCAGGGGTCAGTTTAATACTGTGCATCCCAAGCCTCACATAATAAGTCATGTTACTAGCGTAGACTCTTAGGCATAGTCCATGGATCCCAGGGGAATGAAGACATTCTTATCAGATAAAACATTCTAAGGGCTTACAGGTAAACTCTCATGTATTCAGGGCAAAGGCTGGACTTCTCTTTAGCAAGGCTAATCCTTTATTGTGAAGGGAACTTTCTTAATCAGGGGACTCTCTCCCTAGCGCAGATCAAAGGATTTAATCTGTGGCAGAGGATCAGACATAAATGAACCTGTCTTGCTTCCAAATGTTAATCTCAAGCCCATACCAGGGGATAAAGTCTAAAAGTCTACACAGAGAAGATTGACAGAAATCAAGAAGGGGGTCGTAGCCAGGGCTGAGATTCCTGGAGCTTGTTCTTATTGGGTGCTTATCAACTAGGATGCTTGGGTAGGTCTTTCTGGTTAAAAAATTTTAGGACTGGAGCAGTCCAACTGAAAACTTTAAAAAAATCGAACACAATTGGTATTTGAATCATATTGGATATGATGACTAATATGGGCACCTGAAATTGCCAAGCTATATATAGCTTGGCCTGGTTGTAGAGGAGATCATTATATCCAGAATAACAGACACTCCTTGTGAGCTGATGGACAGCCACAGGGGCCTGGTGTGGGAGCAGGTGTTTGCATCCTAAGGGGACAAGCCTCCCTTCTTCCTGGGGTAGGATACAGGAGCAACCAGAGGTGAAACCCAGATCCCTCCAGAAGATTCTTCACACGTTCCTGTATAGCAAGATCTGCTCCATGTCCACCCTGCCAGAAAAGTCCAAGCCAGAGCCACCTTCTCCTTCTGTCTTCAAGCTAGGTCATATTGGATTGGGATGGGATTGCTCAATATTTTGTCTCTAAGACAAAAATAAGGTGGAGGAGCCAGGCGTGGTGGCACACGCTTGTAATCCCAGTACTTGGGTGGCTGAGACAGGAGGATCACAGGTTCGTAGCCAACCTCAGCTACTTAGTGAGGCTCTCTGCAACTTAGTGAGACCCTGTTTCAAAATTTAAAAAAATAAAAAATAGGACTGGGGGTGTAGTTCAGTGGTAGAATGCCCCTGGGTTCAATCCCCAGTACCAATAAATAAATAAATAAATAAATAAATAAATAAATAAATAAGGTGGAGGATCCTTATATAAATATTTGGAAACTCTTGTAGCCAACACCCTAATTTAATTGACCTATAGTTAATCTTCATGAATATCTCCTATATACCTGGCAATGGATTAAGTTCTAGGGACACCATCATAAAGCTTACTCTTAAGGAGCTTTTGTTCCACCCTAAGTAAAACATTCATTGCTCATTCAGCCTGCTATAACAGGAATACATAAACTAGATAGCGTATAAACAACAGAAATTTATTTCACAAGGTTCTGGCAGCAAGGAAGTCCAAGATCAAGATGCTGGAAGATTCAGCGTCTTGGGAGGGCCTGCTTCTGGATGGTTATCTTTCTGCTATAACCTCTCATTGAGAGTCGAGGGTCTCTCTGGAGTCTCTTTAAAAACAGCTTTAACCTTTAAAACGTCACTTCCCCCAGGGTCCCTATTCCTAATACCATCACCTCTGGTGGCATAATTTCATCATGTGATCATTGGGGGGGGGACACAAACACTCAGACCATAGTGTGTGTGTGTGTGTGTATTTTTTTCTTTTTTTTGTGGTACCGGGGATTGAACCCAGGGGCATTCTACCTCTGGGCTATGCCCCAGCCCTATTTTTTATTCTTTATTTTGAAACCGGGTCTCACTAAGTTACGGAGGGCCTCACTAAGTAGCTGAGGCTGGCCGCGAACCTGCGATCCTCCAGTCTCAGCCTCCCAAGTACTAGGATTACAAGTGTGTGCTGCCACGCCCAGCCCATAGTATATATTAAACCCCCATCACATGCAAGGTGTGCATTCTCTTCTGTATCCCAGTCTATATAGATTATGTGATGGAGGCATCTAGTTGTGCCATGAAAAGTAGTCATGAGGTTGTATCTTGGTTAGATCTAGAATGTTCCCTAAAGAGCTCAGGGTTGATACAGTGAAGTCCTGAGGGTTGTAACGGATTTATCTGGGTGGTAACCTAGGCAAGTAGAGTGTGGATGGAGGAGGGGAATTCCTGGGGGTGTGGCCTTGGGGATTATGTATTGTTCCTCTTCCCCTTGCTTGCTTTCCTGCTTCTGGCATCCATGATATGAGAAGCAGAGCCTTGTGCTCTCCCTCTCTCCATTTCCTGCTGCCATGCCGAGATCCGCAGTCACCAGCCTCACATGGACTGAACCCCCAAATCTCCAAGGAAACCATGAGCAAATAAATCTTCCTTCCTCTAGGTTATGAGGTCAGGTATTTGGAATATAGCAGTGAGGATGCTAAGGTAGGTCGCCTCTTCGCCTCCTCTTGGACCCTGTGGGTTTCAGAGCTTTGAAGAAGCTCTAGAAGACCTGGTGACTACAGGAAGGTGATCAGGGGCAGGGCTGAGACTGTCAGCAGCACACCTGATACTAAGGTAATGGCGGAAGTCCATTCTGATTGGTCAAGCCCATCCCATTCATGTTGTCAGATATTTTAAATATCACCTCTGGGAAGTTTCTTTCCTAGACTTCTCCACCAAGGGCTTTTTCTTCTCAAAGAGGAATCCTGGGTCTTCCTGACGGACAAGGATGTTTTCAGAGGCACTTTGTGGAAACCTTTACCTCTCTCCTTGGATGGTGATTTCCCCCCATGGAACTTCACACACCCCAAGGATTCATCTCTGGGCAACAAGCAACTCTTCAGAACCATGCCTCAGGCTTCATATCTATCTCAGGACCTAATGTGATGTTTAATTCTGAAAGGGCTCCTTTGTGTGGGACAAACTGTTCTGAAATTTCCCAACAAGAAACTAAGTCATATTATATTGCATTGTATGGGAAATCCACACCGTTTCTCCCCTCTTTAGTGAAAGCAGTCACTGCCAATTCTGGGTGCTATGGTGAAAATGAGTCATTTGGGAGGATGCCAAAATAGGCAAAGAAAGGAGGAAAGCAAATTGGCCCGATGTGTTTGGTAGCATCAAATAACACAGATTTAAACTGGGTGTACTTTGTAGTCGCATTTTTAATCCTTACTGAGAATGTTGATTAAAGAGAAACGTTACCTAGGTTTGTGACATTTTAAAGGTAATGTGATTATATTGATTATATTACCTTTAAAAAATTTTTTTATGTTTGACTTAACACATGCACATCCTTTAAAACTGGAGATGATAGGAAAATGTTCACATTAGGAAGTCTCGCCCCTGATGTATTCCCATTACCCACACCTGCACCTACAAGTAACCACTTTTATCAGTCCTTCCTTCCTTCCTTCTTTCTTTATGCAACTATAAACACTATACCTTTTCCTTTGCCTTGAAGGATCCCACACAAGAGAGCAGAACTTGTCCCCCACTCTACAAGCTGAAATTAGCAGACACATTTCCAGCTTCCCCACCAGCAGGGCAAAGGCATATGAAGTAGGTTCAGCCAATCAAAAACACCCTCTGTAGGCTTTGGGTTGAAAGGTGGTGATGTGCTGAAGCGAACACAGAGAAGAATCTTTTCTAGCACAGCAGTAGCTGCATCTCATTTCCAGAAACAGTGGCACTGGTGGTTCAAGCTGCAGCATCCTGAGCCCAGGGTCAGGGAGGGGCAGGTACACTGAGGCCCTGCTGAACCAGATGGATGGTGAACCTAATAATGCTTAAACTTCAGGGTGCCTGCTATGGTTTAGATATAAAATGTCCCCTGACAGAGCACATGTATTAATGTTCAGAGGTGATATGATTGAATTACAAGGGTCATAATTTCATCAGTGGATGAATGCATTGTAATGGTTTTATTGGGTGGTAACCTAGGCAGGTAGGGTGTGCCTGGAGGAGGTGTGTCACTGGGAGTGTGGCCTTAGGGACTGTGCATGCGTCCTTGAACCCCTTTCATGAGCTCCCTCTCTCTTGCTTCTGACCTCTGTGATGTGAGAGTAGAGCTGTTGATTCTCTCTCTCTCTCTCTCTCTTTCTCTCTCTCCCCCACCCTCCTGCTGCCATACCCTGAGCTCTGCAGACTTCATCCAGCTAACATGGACTGAACCCCTGAAAACTCTAGAACCGTGAGCAAATACATCTTCCTTCCTCTAAGTTTTGGTGGTCAGGTGGTCAGGGATTACAGCAGTGAGAATGCTGGCTGACACTGCCTCACTATAACAGCCTCTTCCAAGGACTGGGGAAGGGTTCCCACGACATGTTCACATGTTTTTATAAAATCTGTAAAAGTCAAATATTCAAACCACAATTGGTCAAGACCACTGTCTCCTTCCACTCCAATTTACCATTTCTCACATTTCCTTTTGAGCCATATGGTATCAGAGGGGCTGCAGCACTGGGGGAAATAAATTAAGGGGGAGCTGAGTTAACATACTTTTAGTTTGGGCTCAGCGCAACATATTTATGTGGTTCTTAACTACTTCCACCATCCTTACTAGCCGCCCTACGGTCGTAATGGCAGCCAGGAACACTTTACCACCCACTGTGCTGAGTCACCAAAACTCGTGGCATGAAGGTGCCAGGACAGACATTGCATCGCACTGTGAATGTGTCCTGGGTGCCAGGCCCTGGAATTATGTGGGAAGTAGAGAAACAAGATCCAAAGGCATGGAATCAGATACCAGTCTGTGAAAAATCCTTCTAGATCACAAATGAAACTTGAGAGAAGTTGTCTCAGATTTAACAGCCACCCAATAATTATATTATTGGCCTAACATTGCCAATAATGGGTACGATGTTGAAAGAGACTTTTCTAAGTTATGAAGAATATAATACAAATTTGGATCTCAACCGGGTGATCAAAATCAAGATCATCAGTGATAAATCATGATGACAGGATGTACCCTCTGTGGTCCCCACCCCCACACACACACACACAAATCCCATAACTTCAGTCTAACCTCAGTCTAACTGTGAGAAAAACAAATTCAAGTTGAGAGATATCCTACAAAATACCTGACCGCCACAACTTAAAACTGACAAGGTTATTATTATGGTTTGGATTTTGAATGTCCCCCAGAAAAGCTCATGTGCTGACAATTCAGTGAGGTTTGGTGGTGAGGTGTGGCTAGAGGAGGGGGGTCACTGGGGGCGTGACCTTGAGGACTATATCTGTCCCTGACCCCCTCCTTTCTCTCTTTCTACTCCAGGCTGCAATGAGCTGAGCAGCTGTCCTCCGCCACACCCTGCCACCATGATGGTTCTGCCTTAGAGCCGGCCAGCCATGGACTGAACCTCTGAAACCACGAGCCTGAATATACTTATCCTCTTCTACATTGTTCTTGTTAGTATTTTAGTTACAGTGATGAAAAGCTGACTAATACAGGAATAAAAAACAAGGAAAGTCAGAGAAACTGCCACAGTGCAGAGGGGACTGAGGAGACAGGAGGCTAAATACATGATGCTATTCTGGATGAGATTTTCAAACAGAGAAGGAAGATTAAGGTACATTTAAGGAAATTCAAATAAAGTATAGAGCTTACATAATAATAATTTATTAGCAGTAGTTGTAAAAATATATAATATGGAAAACCAGGTAAAGAATATACAGGAACTCTTTGTATTATCATCACAACTTTTCTGTAAATGTAAAACCATTGTATTATTAAAAGGTCATTTATATAAGAAATTTGATGAGCACTGTACATTTCAAAATCCCTGAGAGTAAATGTTAAATGTTCTCATAATTAAAAATGTTAAATATTTGAGGTAATGGATATGTGGATCGGCTTGATTTAATCATTCCACATTGTACTAAAAAATCATGACACCACTTTGTACCCCATAAATGAACACAATGGTAATTGGTCAATGTATAAAAATACATAAATAAGTAAGTAAATAATATTTTTAAAAATTGGAACAACTATTCTCAAAGAAAGACTGAACTATCCTCTCCATAGAAAATTTTATAGATTTACATTTTATAGCTATACTTTTACACAGCTATTATATGTTGAATGTGTTTTCCCCAAATTCATATGTTGAAGCCCTAACCCCCATGTGACCGTATCTGGAAGTGGGGTATTTGGAAGGTAATTTGGTTTAGATGAGGTCATGAGAGTGGTGTCCCCATAATGGAATTATTGTCCTTATAAAAAAAAAGAAAAGAAAAAGAGCAGAGTTCTCTCTTTCTCCACCCTATGAGGACACAGCAAGAAGGCAGCCATCTTTAAGCCAGGAAGAGAGCCCTCACCAAAGCCCAGACAAACCAAAACCATCCAGCTTCTTTTTTTTTTTTTTTTTTTTGCAGTACTGGGGATTGAACCCAGGGGTATTCTACCTCTGAGCTACACCCCCAGCCCTATTTTATTCTTTATTTTGAAACAGGGTCTCACTAGGTTGCGGAAGGCCTATCAAGTTGCTGAGGCTGGCCGCGAGCCTGCAATCCTTCTGTCTCAGCCTCCCAAATACTGGGATTACAAGTGTGTGCCACCATGCCTGGCTCAACCTCCAGCTTCTTTAGAATAACCCCTCCAAACCTGGGCCTGTTTCTAGGTGTGTGTGTCCAGTGGTGGCCAGCATGCTGTCACAGCGCCATTGGTACCGGCATGAAGACTTCAAAACTGGTTGTTTGGCCCTCCCAAAGGCTAAAGACATTTGTTTAAGTGTTATTTAAATAAATTATTTCTCTTCTTAAATCATCTACAGTTGTTCCTGTTGCTTATCAATAACAATTTGATGAACAAGTTGGGCATCATTTAAAGCAGTGGTTCTCAGCTCTGGCTGTGTATTAAAATCACTTCAGAGGGAGTAGAGGGGGAGGGGACATTAATGGAGGAAAAGATGATCCTACATGGCCTCTAGGACCAGAACTCCTGCCCTTGTGGAGGAGCAATACAGATGAACTAGCAACATTTGTGTGGTTGTTCAGAGAGCATAAAGGAGAGAGAGAGCGAGAGAGACAGAGATGAGAGAGAGAGAGAGAGAGAGAGAGATCCTTTTCACTGTAGCAGCAAACATATAAAATACTGAGAAGAAAAGAGTTTGCAGGACCTAGAACCAGAAATCTATAAGCTCTACTGAATGATAGTATTTTATTTTTTTAATTTTTTTATTTTTTGCGGTACCGGGGATTGAACGCAGGGGTGTTCTACCTCCGCGCTACACCCCCGGCCCTATTTTTTTTATGCTTTATTTTGAAACTGGGTCTCACAAAGTTGCGGAGGGCCTCACTAGATAGATAGAGAGAGAGAGAGAGAGAGAGAGAGAGAGAGAAAGAGCTGAGGCTGGCCGCAAACCTGGATCCTCCGGTCTCCGCCTCCCAAAGTACTGGGATTACAAGTGTGCGCCACCACGCCCAGCTGATAGTATTTTAAAACCCACTTCATAAAAATAAAAAGAATGGAGTTGGAAAAGTTTAACATTGTAAACATGTTTATTCATCCCAAACTAACTGTATATGTACATTAGAATTTCAGTCTCCAGGCCAGGTGTGGTAGTACACACTTGTAATCCCAGTACTTGGGAGGCTGAGACAGGAGGATCGCAGGTTCAAGACCAGCCTCAGTAACTTAGCGGGGCCCTCTGCAACTTAGTGAGACCCTGTTTCAAAATAAAGAATAAAATAGGGCTGGGGGTGTAGGTCGGAGATAGAGTGGTCCTGGGTTCCATCCCCAGTACCACACACACAAAACAAGTTCAGTCTCCATTCCAATAAAGTTATTTTTGGAGCTTGACAATGAAAGTTGATTGGACAGAATGTGTGAAATCGGTCAGTTTTTAAAAAAAAAAAAGAAGAAAGAGGGGCATTTGTTCTACCAGGGACTAAAATATAAACAGAATGATACTATCTTCAGAACAAACAAATAAGGAACAGAATAAAAATCATAGATACAGCTCTAATTGTATATAAGTAATCAGAACATTGTGACGATGGCTTTCCAATCAAGTGGGGAAATAATGAAATGCTCCACACAAAGTTTTGGAATAACTGCCTAAACATTTGGAAAAAATAAAGCTAGATTCCCTCTCATAACATCCATGGTAATAACTTGCATATGGTTTATATATTTTTAAAAACATAAAAGTACCGGAAGGAAAAGGAGGTAAAATTTTATGTAAACTCGTCGTAGGCAAAATTTGCTAAATATAACCCCAAAGGAAAAAGCCAATAAAGTAACAGATTGGGAGATAGGATTATGAAAAATACTTTACTCTTATAAACTTAAAAACATGAATAAAAACAGGAAAGATAAATTACATCTGGGAAATAGCTGAATAGCTGTGACACATATTACAAATACAGGGATTACCCATAAAACACAAAGAAATCTGACAGACAATAAGAAAAAGACAAATAGCCCAGTATAAAACAAATGGGCGAGAATAAGAACCAAGTATTCTTACAATACGTACACATAGCCAACTAACGTATGAAAAAAAGCGTTCAAACTCACTTGTCAATAGGATGCTGTGAAAAGCCTGATACATGGGCAAGGTGGGTGTGGAGAATCAATTCATCTCCAAGAAGTATAAATGAAGTCATTTCTGGCAATATTGCTTCAAAATCTTACCACGAGGCATGTCCTTTGACCCGGCAATCTCCTTTTGTGGAAGTCATCCCAAGAATAACCGATAAAAGTATGAAGTGATAGGATTAAGTACATGTTTAGGTATCAGTGATGTAAGAGAATCTTTTATTTTTTTTTGCGGTACTGGGAATTGAACCCAGGGGCATTCTACCTCCAAGCTACACCCCCAGCCCTATTTTTTATTCTTTATTTTGAAACAGGGTCTAAGTTGCAGAGGGCCCTACTAAGTAGCTGAGGCTGGCCACGAACCTGCAATCCTCCTGTTTCAGCCTCCCTAGTACTGAGATTACAAGCGTGTGCCACCACATCCAGCGGAATCAATACTTTTAAAGCATTATATTTTTTATATTAAGAATTGGATTAGTCATCTCAGATAAACCAAAATTCTGTGAAACTTTCTTTATGGCTTACCATTGTTTTTGTAGTTGCTTTTGACTTAGACAAGGGAATGGGGTGATTGTTATCTTCAGGTCTTAGTTCACATTCTACTGAAGGATGTCTGACCTACTATTAAAATTTTTTTTATGTTTTTATTGGTGCATTGTAGTCTCACATCACAATGAGTATCAGTTTGGTGTTAACATACATGCACACAGCTCTTGGTGTCCCTCCCCCCCACCTCCCCCCCACATGTAG
This sequence comes from Glis glis, assembly GCA_004027185.1. Taxonomy (NCBI): domain Eukaryota; kingdom Metazoa; phylum Chordata; class Mammalia; order Rodentia; family Gliridae; genus Glis; species Glis glis. Next base: position 71,846 of record PVJS01001511.1, read on the forward strand.
CACTGAGAGTGATGTTGGTAAAAAATTTTTTTAAATGTATGAAATAATAACCAGATTTATTTAGAACTTATGGTACAGTTTTAGAATACTAGAAGCCACAAAATAGTATAAACACAAATTTACATTTGTTGATACTATGAAGTTCAAAACCAAGAATCGAAAATATTTACAAGTGTACTGATGCATAGAAAAAAAGCTCAGAAGAATAGACAGCAGAATCTATACAAAGTTTAGCTGAGTGGGGGACTGGGTGAGAGATGATGGGTGGGTTATATTTTTAAAATTATCTGTATTTTCTAACCTTTCTGCACTGCAAATGAATTGCTTCTATCATAAAGAAAAGACGCTGATGGAAAATTTAAGCTGCTTAGTTTTAATACTTTCTAGACTAAGGCAAAGTATAAATTATTTAATTGAAGAAGAATAGAGCAGTAGAGTCCATACCCCTGATCCTTTCTCCAAATAACTAGGCACTATCAACTGAATGCCATCAATTCTAAGACTCATTTATTTGAATTTGGGGTATCTGTCCTTCTGGCTTTCTAGGCTACCACGAAGATGCCTGGGGATGCCTGCCCCTTGTTAAAGATGATAGAGCTAAATCCCAGAGAGGCAGAGTGACTGGCACAATGTCACAAACACCAGCATCCACGTGAGGCTAGGACCTGGGGTCCTTGGGCTATTTTGTCTCCACACACCACATGCCTACCGGCAGAAATAAAGAAGTTATCTCACTAACCCAAACTACATGTTTGGTTCAGGGTCTGGACTTTCCCCTTCCTTCTTTACTACTTTAGACACAATTTTGCTTTTTGAGGTTTCAGTTACCTCTGGTCAACTAAAGTCTGAAAATATTAAATGTAAAATTCCAGAAATAACAATTCATAAGATTTAGATAACTTTTATTAGAGTGTATTGTTATAATTGTTCTGTTTTATTATTGTTGTTATTCATCTCTCTCTTTTTTTTTTTTTTTGCGGTACCAGGGATTGAACCCAGGGGCGTTCTACCTCCACGCTACACCCCCGGCCCTATTTTTTATACTTTATTTTGAAACTGGGTCTCACGAAGTTGCAGGGGGCCTCACTAAGTAGAGACAGAAAGAGAGAGAGAGAGCTGAGGCTGGCAGCGAACCCGGATCCTCTGGTCTCAGCCTCCCAAAGTACTGGGATTACAAGCGTGCGCCACCACGCCTGGCTTATTCATCTCTTAATGTGCCTAATTTATAAGCTGAACATGATCACAGGTATGAATATATAGCGAAAAACATAACATACAGGGGTCAGTACTATCTGTGGTTTCAGGCATCCACTGGGGGTTCTGGAGTGGCTCAGCCAGGATAAGGGGGGGCCGCTGCCTATGTGGCAGTGTGGGGGATGGAGGCAGGGGATCCCTTATTCACTCAACACTTGTGGGGCACAGTGTACACCTTCAGCACCCTGGAAAACGGCCTCCTGCCTCAGAAACCCACAGTCATGGCAGTGGGGAGATGAGCAGCTCACATCGCTGTCTCGGGATCAGGGAGGCTGAAACAGCCTTTGGGGAGTGACCATCAGCCTTGGGGGGCTGAGAGTTTCCCAGAGTGACACTCGAGGTGATGGAGGGAGGCCACCCATGAGAGGAGACCATCTGGAGATGGAATGGGACCTTCAGGCCTCCTTGCAAATGAAGTTTGATGCTTCCCTGGGGCCTCATCGGCCTCGTGGGGAGGTCCCACAGTGTTGTCCCCACGCCTCCTGATGGCCGTGATCACACTCAGGGCAGAGGGCACCCCCTGAGGTTCGCTCTAGCTTACAGTCATCTCTTCTCTCCTCCTCTCTCGTGCTCCTACCTGAGCTCCCTCCCCCAAGGCCTGTCGTCTTCCAGACTGGGGACAGGCTCAGCCCGAGCCTCCTGGAGCATAGGGTCTGTGCTGGGAGGGAGGTGAGTGCAGGCCTGGATGCGTGCACTGCTGGAGCTCGCAGTGTGGGGCCCAGGGAGTCCTCCAGCACCCGGTCCTGCCGGGTCTCAACTTCTGCCTCTCCAAAGCAAGGAGACTAATATCTCTGTGCAGAGCTGTTGGAGAACCAAATGAGTTAATCCCTGTCAGAGACCTGAAAGGCAGGAGGCTCTCAACAAACATCAAACAAACATCAAACATCAAACAACAAACAACAAACATCAAACTGTGGTCTAAGTTACCACTTAGACCACAGTCTCTTCATCTGGAAAAAGCCACGGCTTCTGGGGCGGTTTGGTGGTGCCAGCCAGCTTGGTTCTCTGTGAGCCAGAAGGGTGAGTACCATCCTCCTCCCCATCACGAGCCAACCCATCTCTCAAACAAAAGGATGGCTCTTCACATCATCATTGATTTTCCTGAAAAGATTTTTTTATATCCATTAGCTTTACACTATAAATAGATTGGTATCTTTTGTTTTTCTAGGAAAAAAAAACTCAGTCGTGTGTTCTAGCACATTATATTGTTCTTTTATCCTTGCTTTAAATTTTTTTTGGAACTTCTTGCATTCCACAGAAGAATAAATAGTATGTCATTGTTGGAGGGACCTTGTAAACTATTTATTTCTTAGTTTAAAACAAATGTAGTATAATAAGATGACTGCAAAGCTAATATTGCCTTTTTTTCCTGTTTGACCTCTCAGCTACTCTGAGAGTGCCTTTTTCTTGTTCTTTTCTTTTCCTTCTTTTTTTTTTTTCCCCAACTGTGTCCAGCTGTAGAGATGTCAAGTGTGAAAGCAAAGCATGATGCTAAAATCCATTTGTGGGTGGCCCGGCTGAGAGCGGCTGCGGAGGTGGTGTCCTGGGCTGTGTGGGAGGTGGGGGTGGTTCTGGGAGCCTCCAAGCTTGGAGTGCGTGAGGACAGAGGAGGACAAATTATGGTAGAGGCCCGGGGCTGGGGAGAGGAGGCTCATCGGAGGAGCAGTCGGTGGGGACAGAATGGGAGCCATTTGCCTTCCTTTCCCACCTCTGTCTGTGACTCTGATCTCTTCCCTGCCCGGTCCCCATGCTCTACAGTCCTTTCCAGGAAGCACGCGGAGGACTGTCATCCACGAAGATGGAAAGGAAGGAAATCCTAATGGGACCAGTAGTCTTTCCCAGTTATCAGGTCCCATCACCATGTCGGCCCAACTCTAACTCCACTTGGAGGGAAAGAGACTGAAAGGAGGTGGGGATCTGCGCGGGTTGTGGAGAGTCTGGTGTGTGGAGGGGGCACCCAAGTGGGCCTCCCCGCTTGTGCACCCCTCCAAGTGCCGGCCAGCCGCCGTGCAGTACGAGTGTCACACAAACACAGTGTCCTCAAGCACTCATGGGCGAGTCACCTGCTCATGGTACACAGCTGGTTAGTAGGCGCCCTCTGTCCCACCCTCCCCAGCTCAGCTCACCGTGCTATTTGAATGATCAATGAACTTATGCAATGCATGAATGTATGGCATTTCTATTTATTATTTACTTATTTATTTTTGGTAATGGGGATTGAACCCAGGGACATTCTACCTCCAAACCATACCCCCAGCCCTTTTGATTTTGAAGCAGGGTCTCGCTAAGTAGCTGAGGCTCACCTTGCACCTGCAATCCTCCTACCTCAGCCTCCCAAGCACTGGGATTACAGGCGTGCACCACTGTGTCTGGCTTTTGCTGCGGTTTTAAATTATTGTGATGCAGGAGTGCACCCATTTCCTAGTCAGTGGTCAGAGCCCCTCTGCTCAAATAAAAGCATCTACAAGGTCACAGGACAAAGTGGAGAAATAGAGAAAGAGGCCTCGGGCAGGCCAGAAGGTTGCAAAGGCCTCTGCTCCACAGAAGCCTGGAGACTGGCTTTTTTTTTTTTCTTTTGGCGGTACTGGGGATTGAACCTGGGGCATTCTACCTCTGAGCTATATCTCCGGCCCTATTTTTTATTCTTTATTTTGAAACAGGGTCTCACTAAGTTGCAGAGGGCCTCACTAAGTAGCTGAGGCTGGCCGTGAACCTGTGATCCTCCTGTCTCAGCCTCCCAAGGACTGGGATTATAAGCATCCGCCACCACACAGGGCTGAGACTGGCTTTTAGAATGGCCCTTCCCCCTTTACCCAAACAATGGTTTACTTCAAGCCACTAGGGCGCCCTGTGCTTGGCCTGGGCACGTGCCCAGAGCACAGACTGAATGTGCCTGGAGAAGCCAGAACCTTTGGATTTCAGAGTCCTGGTGTTGAGGCAGCTTTTAGAGAAGACTCAAAGGATGAGAAGCCAGAAACTAGCAGTGTCTGTTACCAGAGTCTCAGCAACGCCATGACGAGAACGCACGTCTCTTCCTCTGCATTAGGCACTGTGACAGGCACTTTCTGTGCATCATGGCCTTTCATTCTCCAACTGCCCCTGGCAGGCGGGTCCCTTTCTATTTTTTTTGGGGGGGGGGCGTGCTTGGGGATTGAACCCAGAGGTATTCTACCTCCGAGCTACACCCCCAGCCCTATTATTTATTCTTTATTTTGAAACAGGGTCTCACTAAGTTGCGGAGGGCCTCACTAAGTAACTGAGGCTGGCCACGAACCCGGATCCTCCTGTCTCAGCCTCCCAAGGACTGGGATTACAAGCATGCACCACCACGCCTGACCCATTCTTATCACCTCTTACACAGGAGACACAGAGGGGTTAAGGAACTTGCCCAAGGCCACAGGACTAGCAGATGATGGAGCCGAGCTCTCTGCTGGTAACGCCATGATAGACAGTCTGGCCAGCCCTGGGGGAGGAAGCCCCTGGGCAGACAGTGAGGCCTGCCGGAGAGGGGGAGAGGGGCTTCTCAGGTCGTGAGGGGCAAAGCCCAGGGCAGGAGCCTGCCAGCCCTGCAGAATGCAAAACCAGACCTTGTAGAGCTGACGGAGACCATGAAATATATACAATCCCCATTTCTCTCACAAAGAAGCTGAAGTCTAGCAAGGTGTGGAGGCTGGCCCCAAATCCCAGAGCAAATTAGTGGCAGAACCAGGCCGAGAGCACATGTCCCGGTTTCCAGCCCAGTGATCTTTGTTAAATGCCACTTTCCATCTTAACAAGAGGGAGTAATTTTCTTCCACAGCTTGAGAGATTCATAAAGGATGCTGAGAGACCCTTTCTGATCATGGAGGCTATGATACATTCTGTTGGGTTTGGCATGACAGTTCTTCCTAGGAGTTTGAAAAGTAGGACAGACATCGTGACCTCCAACTGGGACAAGCACCCAGCCTGCTGTAGGCAGATTCCCCTGTGGGTGACCAAATGCAAGCCGTGTCTCCCAAGGTGTAGGTGTGGAGTTCAGTGAACTAACCTTTTGCTAAAAGTTCATCAGTTTTCCTCGGCTTATTGTGCTAATCACTGATAAATGTCAGCGGAAGACAAGGGAATCATTTCGCACAGTGTTTAGAAATACCGAAAGAGTGAATATCAACTGCCTAAGGTCCTTAAAACACGTCTACAAAATTCTCCTATCCATTTAACCTCTTGCCCATCTATCTAACCATCCATCTACCCACCCAATATATCATCCATCCATCCATCCATCCATCCATCCATCCATCCATCCATTTATTCACTGGGTCCCTATGCTATACAAAGTCTGCTAGACCCTAGAATTCATAAAAGAACATGCAGAATCCCTCCTCTTAGAAGAGCTTGGATTCCAATTGTAAAGTCAGGATAGAAGGCTGAAACTGTAACTCCCTGCCTTCATGAAGGGAAATCCCAAAGGCCTGAGGAGGCTGGAGAGGGCTTCTTAGAGGGAATGATGTTTAATTGAATCTTGAATAGGAATATTTTAAATGTGGGAGAGAGAGGGTATTCTGGGCAGAGCGGCAAAGGTGAATGAAAGTGTAGCATAGGTTGGGCAGAAACTTAGGATCATCCTTACCATTAGTTGTGTGAGTTTGAATCCCATTTGCAATGCCTGTTCACAGAGTTAACTCTCCAACAACCCTATAAGACAAAGAAGTCAGTGCCAGGAAAGAAATGTGGCACTGACAAGATTAAGTCATTTGACGAGAGTCAAGAATAAGGCCAAGTAGCTACCATGTTCTGTGGCCTCCATGAGCATTCCTTGAGGCAAGACCCCTACTTCCAGATGGCAAGACCAAGCCTTAGAGAGGTCAATGAACTCATGCCAGTGACACAGAGCCCTGACCACATCCTCTGACCAGGTCATCTTCTGGTCCAGGTCCCCTAGGGCCAATTCTCTTTGGTTGGTGGAATGAGACTGGCCACTATTGCTAGTCAATTGCTACCTCCATACTGACGTTCAAGTCGGACTTTTAACTTCCTTTTCTTCTAAACTCTTCCATGCATTGCTCTCAAATAAGCAGACAAGCTGACCCGAGGGGACGCTGCGAGCAAGGGACCAGACGGAGCAAAACCCCAGGCCCAGAAGCGAACCCGCTCACGCAGCAGCCTGGAGCTGTTTGCACCCCACCCCCACCCCAGCACTCTCCTTGTCTTTCTCTCTCCATATGGATCTTATAAACAAGATAAAATCAGAACTTAGAAACCCAATAGACTCTGAGGCCTCCTTTCACTGGCTGGGGCAGGCCAGTGCTGTTTTTCCAGATGTTTCCAGGTCCGCGTCTAGGAAAGGCCAGAGGGAAGAAATGGGGGCAAATAAGTCAGTGGCAGCGGATAAGGGGGGCTCCTTACTGTAATGGGAGGAGGCCCCCATCAACTGAGCAAACGCTGCAGTAAGAGGCCCGAGCTTCCTCATCTTTATATTTTATGAGCAATACCTCCCCCTTCCTCTGCCCCCAGTAACCTATGTAGGATTCCAGTTGCTCTTTTCCTGGTAAAAACTTTAATAAGGCTCCAGTCAAAGGCTAGCTCAGCCCATTCATCCTTCCCAAACAGACAAACAGCACTCACATCATCTCATGGAGCACAGCCTGAGGTTGGACAGGGATGGGCCAACTCCCTGTGCTGGAAGAGGGACAAAGGTCCTCTGTGTGCACCCAGGAAGGCTGCTCAGGAGGGAAGCAAGGCCCCACAGCAGGGGCTTGTTGTAGGGCTGGTGCCTGGAGTGGGTCATGGCTTCTTCCTATTCTATTCAGTGAGGTTTGGACCATGAGAGGAGATGGCAGATCAGTATCACACTGCAAAGCCTCCAGGGGATTAGGACCAAGACATTCATGTTTTACTGTTTAAACTTCAAATTGGGGGGAAGGGATTCAAAACAGCCATTGAATTGGCTAGTTGAGCAAATCTGCTATACATCATGTCAGGAAAAAAGAAATTATATGATGGGAAATTGGAAGAATAGTTAAACAAAGACCAAGCTGGGATTCAAATGCCTGGCAGTCTGGTCTGAGAGACCATGAGCTTAGGGGGTGCACTGTGGAGGTGGTAGGGCCTAGCATGTGCCTCCTGGGCCTTATACATTGGGGCTTCAAGTGGGCCAGGGCTCCAATCTTGTCAAGAGACCCAGAGGGTAGAAACTGGACCCCTGTTCCCAGATCCGGAACTCAAAGGATCTGATGGGAAAGTCCAGGGGACGGAAGGGTGGTAGAGAATGGACTCAGACTCAGGTCTAGTCTGGAGGCTTGGAGGCCACCTTCCAAACTCTAGTTCTCAAAGGGCCATCTGCAGCAGAATGGCTCTGAGGGGTTGGGCCCAGACCCATAGAGGCAGAATTCTTGGAAGATGTGAGTCTGAGAGTTTGTGGGTTTTGTTTTTTGTTTTTGTTTGTTTTGTTTTGTTTTGTTGGTACTAGGGATTGAACCAGGGCATTCTACTTCTGAGCTACACCCCCAGCCCTTTTTATTTTTTATTTTAAAACAGGGTCTCACTAAGTTCCTAAGGCTGGCCTCGACCCTGCGATCCTCCTTTTAGCCTCTCAAATACTGGGATTAGAGGCATGCACCCCCACGCCTGGCTGAGTTTGCATTTTTAACTCCTTCTCCCCCATATCTCCCAAGCATGCCCATGGTGATGCTGACACAGTAAAGCAGAAAAGCACCAGTTGACCTCCTGCCTCTAACTTACCCTTACGATTTCAAGTCTCTCCTCCTAGGGCTCAGGAGCTCTGAGCATGAGGTGTGGGAAAGCAGGTAGCATTTGATAGCATACAGATCTTTCATTTATTACAGAGCAACTGCCCTTCAAGAGATGGCTCGGCTCTTCGCAATGTGGATCAGTCAAGGTTCTCAAGAGAAGCAGAACCAGCAGGAGCCTTGTACACGTTTTAGGTGGCTTTTGCATTGCTGAGACCAAAGTACCTGCAAGAACAACTTAGAGGAGGAAAGGTTTATTTGGCTCACGGTTTCAGAGGTTCAGTCCACAGTTGGCAGGCTCCAAGGCAGGAACATCACGGTGGCAGGGCATAGTGGAAGAAAGCTGCCTGGCTCATGGTGGTTAGAAGGAGAGAGGGAGGGAGAAAGGAAGGGGCCAGGGACAAGTATAGTCCTCAAGGCCCTGCCCCTAGTGATCCACCTTCTGCATCCATGTCCCACCTCTGAACCTTGCTGCACGGGGAACATGCTTTCAACACATGAGCTCTTGGGGGACATGCCAGATTCAAACCCTAACAGTACATACATATAGATAGATGATAGATAGATCTATACCTATCTCTATCTCTATACATCTTTCCATCAAGTATCCATGTATCAATCTATCTATCATCTATCTAAAGAGATTAATTTTAAAGACCGAGCTTCTGCAAGCCAGCAGACTGGAAACTCCGACAAGAGTGTGATGCTACAGATTACAGGCAGAATTGTTTCTGGAGAACCTCAGTCTCCGCTCATGAGGCCTTCAAGGGGTTGGATGAGGACCACCCATTACCAGGGATAATCTCCTTTACTTAAAGTCTACTGATTACAGACGTTACCCATGTCTACAAAATACCTTCACTGCGGCACCTAAATTAGCGTTTGATTAAATAACTGGGTACTAGAGCCTGGCCAGGTTGACTCATAAAACTAATGATCACAAGATGTTTCCTAATCACTTAACCTACTTACCCAAGGTAGATTGGTAGGGAAAGAACGGTCGTTGAATAACACACAGTAAGGCAACTCCACAGTTAACGGCAAAAGCTGGCTTCAAAGAAAAAAACCCCACAGAACCCACATCTGCCTCCAGATAAAATCTTTTTTAAGCTACTCAAGGCAGAGGGTCACTTCAGTAATAAGAATCCCTGGTTCAACAAGCAATGGCCTTTCTCATCCTGGGGGATTTTCTGTTTCAACCTGTTTCCCAGCCGCCCCAAGCTCTGGTCTCATAATGAGCACTTTAATTAAGATGAATGTGTATGAGCACCCACAGAAAGAAAGTTGGGCCTTAATTACTTTGACTCCAATCAAATAATTTTCTTAGGTATGATTTCTTTCTTCCTGAGAATTTTAAGAGACACACAGAAAGGGAGGGGATCTTGGTTGAGGGAAGAATAATGTATTCCTATAGGCTTGGGTTCCCCACCCCATGTCCATGGGGCTCCTGGGAGACCCTACTGCTACACACAAAATGTGCCCTTTGTTCTGTGAACAAAAAATCTATATTTTCATCAGATTTTCAAAGGGGGAGCTGACACCAAATAGGTTAGATACCTTTTGACAGGATTTAGGAAGATGATACTTTATCATTTAGAGGATCATGAGGTAGCTATTTGTCCAAGAACCATGGTGATATAAATTTTATAGGTTGACAGTGTTTTCTTCTTGCTTATGACTTGCGGATGAGCACCAATTTGCACCGTGGGTTGGAAAGGCATTGTGGAGATGGACAGGCTTCTCTGTCTGAAGACAGTGGGTTCTGCTAGAAGGAGGAGCCATAGAGGGGCCAGGACCCTATTAGGACACAGCCCTGGGGGACAGCCGTGCCATAAGCAAGTCACAAACCCAGCATAACAATTCCTATTATGAAATTTGGGGTCACTGCCAGGCACTCTACTACAACCCCTTTAGCCAAACTCCTACCTGAGAGGCAGAATAGCACCAGTGGTTAGGGCTACAGGACCAAGAAGCCTGGTTCAAACCCCAGCTCTGCCACCGACTAGCTATGTGACCGCTGAGTGAGCTTCTTAATTTCTTGGCTCCTCAGTTAGGTAACTGTAAAATGGGTATGAAAAAGGAGTCCCTGCCTCAGACTCGTGTTGTGGAGGTTAGTGACAAAGCACCAAGCATGGCAGTGGCACCTGGGAAGCAGAGCGGTGGCTGCTGTCACTCGCATTCCTGTTGTCATGGTTACTCCCTTACGGTTGGATCTCAGGATTGAGCTCACCTGGCCCCTTTGGGGAGGGAGGAGGGCAAAGGCCTCGGCAGGCGGACATTCCTTGAACCAGTGGGATCTGAGCCCACTGAAAACAGCATGCTTTTAAAAATGTCTTAATTTGGGTGTGGTCGCTCATGCCTGTAATCCCAATATGGGGGAGACTCAGATGAGGATCACAGATTTGAGGCCATTCTCAGCAACTTAGTGAGACCCTGTTTCAAAATAAAAAAGAGCGTAGCTCGGAGGTAGAATGCCCCTGGGTTCAATCCCCAGTACCACAAAAATAAAGAACTATATAAATAAACATCTTACATCCATTTCCCTCTACCCACACTTTAGACATCAGGAACAGGCTGCAAACCACTTCCCATGTATCTTTGGAAATACAGATATACCTCCAGGCAACAGAAACACCAAAACGTTCCTCAAATATTCTTGTAGAAAAATCGTCTACAGAAACCATGCATTTTTCTTTGGTAGGAAAAAAAGAAAGCCCCATTCATTTGGAAGGTCAGTAATAATTGTAGTGAGTATATGATGGTACCTCAAGACTATTATATAATTCTAGTGTGCAAATCTCTGCAAGTGTGACCTCTCTACCCTGGCATGTCATTTATATACATCAATGGCCTCTTAAGGTAAATAACCACCACCTAAATGGTACCATATACTGGCCATACTAGCTCTGGCTGCACCCCTCTGAGCCCAGGGCAAAAGGCATCATATGCAAATGACATCATTTTGCAAATGTAAATGCATAAATAGTAGGAGATAGTAGGGGCTAGGCAGACTGCTGGCGGAGTTAAACGGTAGCAAGAGAACCGCAAGGAAAAAGAAGAAACTGGAATGATGTCTGCTGGGGTTTGAATGTGTCCTCAGAATTCAGGTGGACATGTAATTGTCATTGTGACAGTACTAAGAGGTGATTGGGTCATGAGGGCCCCACCTGGTGACTAGATTAAGGCCCTTATCTGTAGCTCTCTGCTGGTTCTCCTTTGGCCTCTTACAAGTGGATTAGTGATCAAGGGAGAGGGATGCTGATAAAAGGATGGGTTTCTCTGTCTCCTAGGGGAACTTCCTCACCCGGGGACACCCTCCACCATGTGAAACTGCAGCAAGAAGACCCTCCCCCGAGGCCAGCAACTGACCTTGGACTTCCCAGCCTCCGGAACTGTGAGAAATGAATGTCTTTTCTTTATCAAGTATCCAGCCTGTGATATTTTGTTATAGCAGCAGAAAATGAACTAAGACAGGGCCATTAGGACAGGAAAAGTCAATGCATGCTGCATGGGAATGGGTACATGGGAGGATGGGACCAAAGGGGAAGAGATGATGGGTCATGATGCGCTGACCCGTCATGATGAACATGGGGGAAACTGAGGCAGGAAGGTGTGATGGGAGAGCATGTTGCCTTGGGATTGATCCCCAGGGCTGTCATTTGCTGGGAGTGATCTTGAGCAGGCACCTGCTTAATCTGGCGGTGCAGCTAGAAACCCAGCCAGCAAAAATACTTAAAAAAATTTTCTGTTATCTATACACAAAATAGAAATGAGTCTAATTAAAACAATACTTATAAGTTCATACATTTATGGTGTCTGCACTACTTCCCCCTACTGCCCCAAGCCCAAGTACATCATGGGCTATTAGAAAATGCTGACTCAGTAAGTGGACGTACATTTAATGGGTGGGTTCAGGGTCACAGAACCAAGCAGATAGCCCCCTGCTGGTCCTTCACTGGCCTAGGGTAATAGTAACATTTGTGTTAGTTGGCTTTCCATTACTATAGCAAACACCTAAGACAATCAACTTGTAAAGAAAAAAAGGTTTGTTTGGGCTGACACTTCTAGAAGTTTCAGGTTGTTTTCTGTTGTCCCCACTGCTCTGGGCCTCTGGTGGGGGAGCTGGTGCAATGGCAGAGCAAATCCATTCCCCTAATGGCCAGGAAGCAAAAACAGAGAGAAAGGAAGAGGCTGGGGCCCCCTATCCCCTTTGTGGGCATGCCTCCAATAACCTACAGACCTCCCAATAGGCCCCACCTCTTAAAGGTTCCACTACCTCCTAATAGCACCACATTCGACCAAATCTCGAACACATGGACCTTTGGAGACACTCAATACCCAAACCAGAGAAGTATCTGTTGGCCACAGGCAATTTTTGGCTGCGAATTCCTATAGGGCAGGGAAGGGCTGGGCATGTCCTGGTTGGAAGCCCCCCACCTTGTCCACACTGTAAATATGTACATGAATAACATGGTGGTGTGGAAACCAGCCAGCGGAGCTCAGAGCTCCCCAAGGCGGTGGCCAGGGGCCTGGTCTCCAGGAGATAGAAACATACCTGAAAGTTCCGTGGTGGTGGGCATCTGATCATACACCTCTGGGAGGCAGTCTGGAAGGGGAATCTTCACCTCCACGATGCAGTGCAGTTCTTCCATAAAGCTTGCTAGAACCCATGCGAAAGCCCGAGGGACAGACACCCGCCTCCCTCACCCAGGCTGATAATTCAGCTGGAGCCAGAAGTGGCATTAGCCAATCGCTCAGCCCTTGCCCAAGGACGTCGGTTCTGGGGTTGCTGGTGTGCACAGGGATTTTCAGCCTATCGTCAGGTCTCTGCAGCACCTACTGCTGTGCAGCTCTAGACGAGAGCCTCTCATCCTCCCCGCTCCCCATCCCAATCCTGCAGAGCCGGAGAAAGCACACACATTAGGGTTTGGAGCAGATTAGTCAATACAGCCAGATCAGATGGTTAGCTCTGGGGGAACAGGGGGGATGAAGTCAGATCCTTCACTTCAACCTAGACCAACATTAATTCCAGATGGCTTAAAGAATTAAATATAAATCATGAAGCCATTTAAAAAGAAACTTCAAAGGTGCTATGGGTTAGGGGATGATCCCACAGATGAACTTCCCAAACATAAAAGCCAGGGAAGGAGTCACAGAGAAAGAGCCGGCTAGGACCGAACACGTAATGATGCAAAATATCTCCGCACCAGAACGACACCCAGGCGAAAGGAAAGGCAACACCCAAAGCGTTTGCAACGTGTACAATAGGTGCCTATATGACAGTTTAATGTTATTGATATTTAAAGAATTCTTACAAAACAGTAAGAAAATGGGAAAAACAGCAAAATGGGCAAGGAGTATGATTTTTTATTTCACAAAATACCAATGGAAAAGGTGCATATGAAAGTAGTGAAAACAGCTGGAAATTAAATAAATACTATGTCAACCAACAATAAAAGATCATTTTACCTATCAAAATTAGCAAATGTTAGCCAGGCGTGGTGGTGCACACCTGTAATCCCAATACTTGGGAGGCTGAGACAAGAGGATCGCAGGATCAAGACCAGCCTCAGCAAACATAGCAAGACCCTCAGCAACTTAGTGAGACCCTGTTTCAAAATTTAAAAATAAAAAGGGCTGGGGATATAGCTCAGAGGTAGAATGTCCCTGGGTTCAATCCCCAGTAACCACACACCCCCAAATTAGCAAATGTTTTGGGTAACATAATTTTCCTAAGGATATGATTCTGATCACACTAGTAGTGTGCCATAAATTAGTGCAGCCTTTCTGGTAAAGCACAGAAATATGTATAAAAGATGTGAAATATTCTCCTTTTTGCACAGTGACTCCCACTTCTGAAATCTATAAAGGAAACAATAAAAGATGTAAAGACATTCATAGAGACTTACATTTAAAGATATTTGCTGTATCATTATTTATAATATTGGAAATTAGGAAAGGTCCAAATGTACATCAGCTGGAAATTCACTTAAAAAACACATATGTCCTTGTGGTACAGTGTCAATGAAGCAATGATGCTCACAACTGATAAGTGAGTTAAACTAAGACACACTATATGCAAATGTGATTGCAGTTTTGGAGTATATTTCTTTTTCTCTCTTCCTTTTCCTTCCCTTCTATCCCTTCTTGCTCTTGCACCCATTCTCTCTCTTCCTCCTCTCTTTCTTTCCCCCACTCTCTCTTCCCCTCTCTCTTCCTCTCTCTCTTCCCCCTCTTCCTCACTCACTCACTCTCTCTCTATCACACACACACACACACACACACACACACACACACTACAAGGAAATCAAACAAAATATTAATACAAATTAGTTCTTCAGGACAAGAATATTAATAATTTTTGTACTTTTTTTTACCAGTATGTAACACTTTTATGATAAGAAAAAAGCCAACCTTCATATTGCACAACACATGGTGTGAATGGGCCACATCTCACAACGGCGAGCTGATGACAGGCTGAGCTCCCTGCGGGCAGAACGCGCTGTCACTCTGAGCACACAGCAGCCATTTCTGCTGGTAGCTTACCCATGCACCCCAGTCATGCTCAGCGTGTTTTTAACAGATCACACAAAAGGAAGTCCCCAAAGCGGCGGGAACCTAGGATTCTAGTAAATGCTCCCACAGGGGACTTTTGTGGGAAGTCCCATCCTGAGAGTTACCTGGCATGGACTTGCCATCCTGCCTGCTGAAAGATGGTCCCCTGAAACCCCTTGGGCTGGAGGAGCACCAGCTTAGAGCAGCGGGGAGCCAACTGTGCTGATGGGCCAAAGCGGCCCTCTACCTGTCTCTGTACAGCTTCAAGCTAAGAATGGTTTTCACATCTTTACACAGTGCTATTAGTACCTACATGATACTCTCCATCTTGCCAGCTGGCCCTTCCTCCCATCCTCCTGACTTGTTTGGATGTTTCAAGTTGGAACATATGTGCACCTTAGCCAACTTCCCTCAGCAGTTTTCAAAAAGCAGAGCCGGGCCTGGTGGCACACGCTTGTAATCCCAGTACTTGGGAGGCTGAGACAGGAGGATCACAGGTTCGTGGCCAGCCTCTGCAACTTAGGCCCTGTTTCAGGTAGGAAGGACATGAAGTAGGGAAAGATGTCCCCATGCCACTGGGAAAGGGGATCATTTTTGGTCCCTTTCTTGACAGTCATGTGAAATTTCCTGTCAAAAAGCCTCCGCTGTGTGCAAACTTATTTGCCAAGCAATTCCACTTTTCAGAATTTATTCTAAGAAAATAATTAAATATGTGCATGATGATTTAGCTACAAAGCTGTTCACTGAAGCATTCACTGTGGGACTGAAAAATTGGAAGCAGCCTCAATGTCCAGCAATAAGGAATTTGTTGAACAAATTGTGGAACATCCATTTGTTGTAATATTATGCAGCCATAATACATGCATTATTGATAGACACGAAAAGATATTCATGATATAGTGTTCAGTAAAACAAAATTGTTGCAGCAATTATACAATATGAGCCCATTTTTTATGATTATCAGCACACATAGAAAAAGCCCTAGAAGAATATAAGCAAAAAATGCTATCCCTGGTTATCTCTATGTGACAGGATTGTGGATAATTTCTATTCTCTCCTTATTTGATCCTCTGGACTTTAGGATTTTTACATAATGAGCATACATTATTTATGGCCCTCTTCTCTTTCCATTCCTACACCCAACGGAGGAGACCAAAAGCAGTTGAAAAAGCAGTTTTACCGACTTCAAATGATTACTTTTACATCTGCCACTCAATGAGACTTACATCTTACAGAAGTGCTATATAAATATTCTTTGAAATTAATCTTCATCTAGATTAAGTCAAGCATCTAACTTTATCCCTCCCTTCCCCGTGCAAAGCGAACCAACTGATCCAGCTCTATTGACTAACCCTTTTCAAAAAACATTTCATGAGCACGCCTTTGTGCCATTCTGCATATTTCAGACATGCCAGAAAGCTTTGTGTTTCTGCTATCCACTGCTGCAAAACGGTATGCACAAACTTTAGTGGCTCAAAACAGCCAGTTTTATTATTTGCCCAAGGTGTTGCGATTTGGGTAGATTTCCGTGGAGAGAGCCTGTCTCTGCTCCAGGTGGTGTCACCTTGGGGCCACCCAGAATGGCCTGAGTTGGGTCATGTGTGTGTGGCCTCAGCAACTGCTGTTGTGGGGGTGGGGACAGTTGCTTGATTCTCTCCTGGTGGCCTCTTCACATGGTCGGCTTGGGCTTTCTCCCAGCATGACCACCCGAGGGTCATCAGATTTCTCCCACAGCAGCTGGCTTCCCCCAGAGCATGAAAGCAGATGCTCTCGGGCCTTTTAAAGATATAGCTCCAAGCCAGTGTGGTGGTGCATGCTTGTAATCCCAGTACTTGGGAGGCAGAGATAGGAGGATCGCAGGTTCACAGCCAGCCTCAGCAACTTAGTGAGGCTGTTAGCAACTTAGCGAGACCCTGTTTCCAAATGAAAAATAAAATAGGATTGGGGGTATATCCCGGAGGTAGAAGGCCCCTGAGTTCCATCCCCAGTACCACAAAAAAAAAAAACCCACAAATAAATAAAAAATGCTCAGAATTGGCATGGAATCACCTTTGCCACAGTTTACTCATTAAACAGGCCTCAGGCTGTCCAGGTTCAAAAGGGGTGAACACTGGGAGGTGTGGTTGGTTGGGAGCCACCTATAGAACATTCTCCCACTCAGCACCTGCAGGAAATGGAGACTGATGGATGACCAATAGATCAATCACAGAAACGTATATTCTCCTATATCAGAATTCTTAAATTCAGCGATACCTAGCAAAGGATGATTTGTAATTTACACCCCTTGTTTGACCCCAGCGTGTAGGTGGTCTGTCCAAATGGCTCTAAATGACTACTTTTACATCTGCCACTCAATGAGAAAACTGTCACTAAAGGATTAACATCCATCAGCTCATAGCATCAATAGATTTGTGTTCGAATATTAGTCAGGCTTCAGGATTCTGGTGAGATCTAGTTGGCCTAAGTATTTTGGCTATGGTTCAAAACTGATCAGTGTTCATCACAGATCAGCAGAAAGGTCTCAAACAGCCCACACTAAATAAAACAGTGGCTGTTTTGAGCCACTAAAGTTTGCGTGTACCATTTTGTGGCAGTGGATAACAGCTAAAATCGCTGCAAAGATGGTGGGTAGATGGGGTGCGGCCTGGTAAGGAGAGGGGCTGGTGGGAACTTGGAAGGGCAGTGAAATCTTTTGACCTCCTGTGGGGGCCCAGAGGAAGTACAGGCTGGTGGTGAAGACCGGACCCTGCGCGGCTGCAGATGTGCATGCGTGGGGCAGTTGCAGCAGTGTCTATAGTTATGTAATATGCATGCGCATGGGATAGGTCTGTGAACAAAGTTGTTCTCCTCCAGACGGCAACTCCATGTGCTTTCTTCTTGCTGGGGATCTCACCTCTGAAGCCTCCCCTGCAATCGCAGCTGGCCCCTGACAGGGCCCCTGCCACCTCCCCACTGCCCTCCCTCTCCTTCAGCACCCACCTGCACTGGCCACCTGAGGACCAGAGTCTTGTTCCTCAGTTTCTCTGCTCTCTTCCACATTTTCAATTTCTCCCTGTCTGATGAAAATTGCCAAAATATTATAAAACTCAAGTCTGTCTGTGATTAAGACAATACCAGCAGCACACACTGAGTGTCCCACAGGTCCGTCTACCCGTTCCACGACTCCCGTCATAGCTCCCTTCTTTCCTCACAGGAACACCCTGACAGAGGAGCCTGCACTCACTGTCTGGTCTTTCTCACCTCCCACTCATGTCTCAGACCTCGTCCCATTTCCATCTTCCCCTTCCCCTTGTCTTAGTCAGCTTTCTGTTACTATAACAAACACCTGAGATAAACCAACTTAAAAAAAAGGAAAGGTTTATTTGGCAAACAGCTGTAGAGGTTTTGGTCCATGACCCATTGGCCCTTTTGCTTTGGGCCTGTGGGGACACAGTACATCCTGGGCAAAGGAGGCCCCTTCAACGTGTGGTCAGGTGTGAAAAAGGAAGGGGAAAGGGCTGGGGTCTCAATATCCTCTTCAAGGCCATGCCTCCAGTGACTGAGGACCTCCCACTAGGTGCCACCTCTTAAAGGACCACCACCTCCAGATAGTGCTGGGAGCTGGAGCCCAAGGCTTTAACATATGAACCTTTGGGGGTCATTTATCCAAATCATAATATCCCACAGGTTCAGGCAAAACCCATTCATGACACCACCGAATTCCCAGCTCTTCCTGTGGCTTCCCTCCACTGCAGCCCAGAGCACTGTTGGCTCTTCCGTCTCTTGTACTCTTGGTGCACCTTCCTCCTTGGCTTAGTTCTTAGAACGTCGTAGTTTTCTCCCTATCTCTCAGACCAGCCCCTCCCAGCCTCCTGTTTAGGCTTCTGTATCTGCCCTTGCCTGGCTAGTTCATGTGCCCCAGGGCCTATGCATGGCCTGCTTTCTGCTCTCAAGTTCATTCCAAGCCAGAGAGGTTCTTCATCTTGGCTCCAGGACATGATATTCATGATTCAAGGACCATAAACCCTATGAAGATTTTTTAGAGTGATGTTTCCCTGGCCAGAGCTTTCACTAGATCCCTCAAGGATGCTGTTGCCCATACAAGGTGACACCCCACTGTCTACAGCCATTTCACCTGCCATACTAGCATTATTTATCCCCGACAGGTAGGTGTGCTATGGTTTGGATGAAGAATGTCCCCTGAAGGGCTCATGTATTGGTGATGCAGAAATGTTCAGAGGTGAAATAATTGAATCACGAGGCTCCTAACCTCATCAGTGGATAAATCCATTGGATTTGGGTGTTAAGTTAGGCAGGTAAGTTATAGCGAGAGGAGGTAAATCACTGGGGGTGTGGCCTTGGGGATCATGTATATGTCCCTCATTCCCTCCCCCTCCTCTCTCTGTTTCCCACCACCATGCCCTGAGCATTGCGGACATAAGCTGGCCTAACGTGGACTGAAACCTCTGAAATCTCCAGGACTGTGAGCAAATAAATCTTCCTTCCTCTAAGTTGTGGTCGTCAGGTATTTTGGGTCACAGCAGTGAGAATGCTGAGTGAGACAAGGTGGAAGACGTGCACATTTTCATCTCCAGCCCACATGTCCCTCTGGAGCCCCAGTGCCGTGAATCCAGCCCATAGGTCTCACAGCTACTTCCAACTCTAGATGCCCAAAACCTACTCCATCTAACCCTCAACCCTGGACCCTTTTTCTCTCTTGTCAAAGTTCCTAAGCTAGAAAATGATTTATTTTCCTCACTCCCAATCCAATCAGTGTCTGAATTAATCAATTAACTAATTAATCCATTAATTCTACTCCTTTGGTATCATTCCTAGGCCTATATTTTTCTGCTACCTCTACCTCTGCTGCCTTGGATTATGTCAGAGATTGACAAATTTTTTCTACAAAGGGCCAAATAATAAATATTTTGGGCTTTGCAAGCCATATGGTCTCTGTTGCAACTATTCATCTCTACCATCGTAGCTCAAAACAGTCCTAGATAATTGGTAAATAAATAAGTGTGACTATGTTCCAACACAACTATTTATGGACATTGAAATTTGAATTTTATATAATGTTTACATGTCATAGCACATTAGTCTTCTTTTGATTTTTTTCAACCATTAAAAAATGCAAAATGCATCCTTAGGTTGTGAGCCATATAAAACAGATGACAAGTGAGATTTGGAGCAGGGACGACAGCTGGACAACTCCTGACTTAGGTCATCCCCTCTCTTGCCTGAGACAGTCTTTCTTCCCTGGTGCTGCTATGGTGACCTTCTTAAGAAAGAAGCTGTGGCCAGGGTGCAACAGTGCACACCTCTAATCCCAATACTTGGGAGGCTGGGACAAGAAGATCACAGATTCAAGGCCAGCCTCAACAACTTGGTGAGACTCTCAGCAACTTAGAAAGACCCTGATTCAAAATAAAAAAAAATGGCTGGGGGTACAGCTCAGGGGTAGAATGCCCCTAGGTTCAATCCCCAGTACTAAAGAAAAGAAAAAGAAAGAAGGAAGCTGTGGCCACCTCCTCCAGGTTAAAACCCCCCAATCATCCCTGTTACCCTGAGAATAAGGTTCTCACCCTCAGCACTGTTGACATTGGGTTGGATGAGTCTTTGTTGCAAGGGCATTCAGTGTTTAGTAGTATCTCTGAGCTCTACCCAAGAGATGCTACTAGCATCTCTATCTCCATATAGAAAATATTCAATAGAAAATATCTTCACATATTGCAAGGTACCCCTGGTTGATACCCACCACCCTAGGAGTAAGAGCTCAGCCCCCTGCATAGCACAGGAGGCTCTCTGGCCTCCGCCCAGCCTCACTGCTCCATGTGCCTCTGGGTCCTCACGCTCAAGCCACGCTAAGCTGCCTACAGTTTTCCAACTCACCAGGCTCTTTGCCTCTGTGTCCCCTAGGACGCCCTTCCCTGCCTCTCCACTGGGTAAATGTCCACACACCTTTCAGTACTCGGAGCGCTCCTCCCTGTGTCTCTCTCCAGTGCAGGGCGAATGGAGTTTCCCCCCATGGTACCATCTCGGTCACGCCTACATATTTCTGTCAAGGCGCCTAAATACCTTTGAGCCCTTGTTCCTATGTTTATCTCCCATCTTAGACTGTAAGCCCCTGGAGAGCTCAGGCTGAGCCTGGCTCCTCTCTGTAGCCTCCATGCCTGGCTGAAGCAATTAATGAGTAAGCCGAGGCTCAGGAAGTCGGTGTCTATGAAGGTGAAGCCCCAAATTGAGAACTTTCACAGCGCAGCCAGGGCCAGCAGGTAAGTCTCCCGATCCCAACTCTTCTGTCTTCCCTCTGCCATGTATCTCACTGGTCTTGGCTGTTTGTTTTGGTGTCTGCAAACTTTACAAATAAAAAGGAACCATTGGCAAGGAGAGAGACAAGTTGGGGAGATATCTGGATATGCGCTGCGCTGCCTCGTATGCACATCGATTGCCTAGTAAAAGCTTTGGAATGGCGGGGCACGGTGGCACGCACTTGTAATCCCAGTACCTGGGAGGCTGAGACCAGAAGATCCGGGTTCGCGATCTTAGTTAGTTAGTAAGTGAGGCCCTCCGCAACTTAGTGAGACCCTGTTTCCAAATAAAGAATGAAAAATAGGTCTGGGGGTGTAGCCCGGAGGTAGAATGCCCCTGGGTTCAATCTCCGGTGGTACCGCCAAAAAAACAAAAAAAGCTCTGAATGTGCTGGCTGAGTGGTGGGTGGGGGCAGACTGGCTTAGGGCATCATGGCCGGCCTCTGCACAATCCCTAAAGGGCTAAAGGCAGAAGACTCAGTAGAAGCCGGCTAAACCAAGGCCAGAAATGTAAGATGCACCCACGTCCCTGTCAAGCTGGATCCTCGCATGTCACAGAGGATTTTCCAGCTGCCTCGAGGAGAGAAAAATTACTGTAATTAACTCATGCTAGAGAATAATATTATGACACTTGATTTTTGCAGCCGGGCTTTGAGCACCCCAAGCCACCGGCAGCCGCACACCACCTGAGGCTTAAGCGGCTCAGAGGGAGTTTTAGAAAGGCACTCCCAGGACGGAGACATGGAGCATCTGGTTTTGATTTCAGGCGTGGAGGTCACTGAGAGGATTAGACAAACAAAAGCAAGACGTGGAAGAGCCAGCCGGGCCTGTGAAGGCTGGGGACGAGGCCGGATGAGCCTGCTCTGCTTCTCCGGGGAGGTGAGGGCGGCTGGCAATCCTACCCAACCCAACACCCCAGGCTTTGACAAGAGACATGGTTCGAGAGCATTCGACCATCTGGACCTCATTCTGGAAGCATCCTCTGCCCTCTTCTCTGGCTTTCATCAGATGAATCCGGATCCTCTGCCTCTTCCTGCACTTCCCTCCCACACAGGCAAACCACCATGGATCTGTGCCTCGGGGTGGGTAGCAGGGAAGGTCAGGACCACCCTCGCCTTCCTCTCAGCCCGTGCGAGCAGACAGGAGGAATTCCAGAGCACTGGACCCTGGTGCCTGGCAGCAGCCAGGGAGGCTGCAGTCCTCTCCCACCTACTTACTCACCGAGGAGGAGCCCCAGGCACCAGTGTGGTCCTTGCCTGAAAGTGGTCGGACAGGCTCTAAGGCTCTGTTCTCTCCCAAATGTCCAGCAATAGAGAATGGGTACACTAAAAGGTGGTGTTTCCCCCACAATGCAATACTGCGCAGCTGTTGAAAGAACGCAGAGCTCTCAGGGGGCTGAGAGGTAGCAGTTGTTGAGCTGCACTGAGAAGTGAATAAAAGCAAGGCGCAGTGAATTGAATGTGCGAGTCAGCATTCCATCGCTACAACAAAACACCGGAGATCATCAGCACAGAAGGAGAAAGAGGTGATTTCCGCTAACAGGTTTGGAGGTTACGATCGATTGGTCCTGTTGCTTTTGGGCCTGTCGCTAGGCTGAAGCAATCCCATTCACCTCTGGGCTAAGAAGCAAAAAAAGGGAAGAAGAAGAAGAAGAAGAAGAAGAAGAAGAAGAAGAAGAAGAAGAAGAAGAGCTCACAATCCCCTTTGGGAGCACACCCCCAATGACATAAAGACAACTCACTAAGCCCACCTTTTCTTTTGGAGGGGGGTACTAGGGATTGAACACAGGGATATTCCACCTCTAAGCTACACCCCCAGCCTTTTTCATTTTTTTATTTTAAAACAGGGTCTCACTAAGCTGCTGAGGGTTGTTGAAGCTGGACTCGAATCTGCAATCCTCCTTTCTCAGCCTCCAAGTACTGGGATTACAGAGGTTCAACACCATGCCTGACTAAGTCCTGTCTCTTAAAGGTTTCACCACCGCCCAAAAGTACCACCCTGGGGACAAAGCCTCTAACAGTTGGACATTTGGGGACATTCAAGATGCAAACTATCATAGTGAAGAATGGGTAAATATATATCGTACCCCCCAAATCATGTCCAGGTCCTAACCCCGAGTACCTTATTTGCAAATAGGATCTTTGTAGATGTAGGCAAGTTGATCTTAAAATGAGATCATCCTAGATTTAGAGTAGGTCCTACATCCAATGATGAGTGTCCTTATAAGAGAATGGACAGGGAGATTTGAGACACAGAGATGCATCCAATGAGGCCATATAAATACAGAGGCAAAGGTTAGAGACAGGCTGACACACGCCAAAGAACTCATGGGGCTGACAGAAGCCAGAAGAAACAAAGAAGAATCCTTCCCTTGAGTCGTTAGAGGGAGTGTGACCCCACCAGCATCTCATTCCAGGGCTTCTGGCTTCTAGAACTATGAAAGAAAAAATTTCTGTTGCTTTAAGCAAGCAGCCCTAAGAAACTGTCTATCATAGATGCCTAGAATAGTTTTGGAAATCAATGTAGGTTTTACCGAATACAATATAAAATATTTTAAAAATCAGTAATCAATGGTATTTATAGATACCAACAACAAATTTGAAATTTTAAGCTATAGTCTTTATAATAGGATCAAGTATATTAAACATTTAGGAATAAGTTTAACAAAAATAGGCAAGACCTCTACATGGAAAAATTTTAAATATTAAGAAAAATTAAGAAGGTCTAAATAAATAAAAGGATTTATTGTGTTTATAAATCGGAAGGTTCCATGGTGAAAAGATATACATCCTCCCCAAATGGATTAATGCAATCACGATGTAGATTAAATGCAATTACACTCAAAATCTAGGTAGGTATTTGTGAAAAAAGATGCACCGATTCTTAAATGTATATGGAAGTTTAAAAGTTCAGGAATAGCCAAGACAGTCCTGCTTGGACAACAACAATAAAGATGGGGGGGCTGCCAAGCGAGGCTTATTATAAACCTACAGTGATTAAGACACTGCGCTACTGGTACACAGGCAAGCTACCAGCAAAGTGGGGTAGAGAATCCAGGAATCAAATCAC
The DNA here is from genome assembly GCA_004027185.1 of Glis glis. Taxonomy (NCBI): domain Eukaryota; kingdom Metazoa; phylum Chordata; class Mammalia; order Rodentia; family Gliridae; genus Glis; species Glis glis. The sequence goes on from PVJS01001511.1 coordinate 95,739, forward strand.
ATATATATGAATGCTCATTTGGATTTGGAACAAAATATTTGTATTACAGAAGCGAGACAAAACGTTAGCGCAGCAAGGATAGACTGAGGCATGATGTAAATGTGTAAGGTACACTTTCCTGTATTTTTTTTTTTTTTGCGGTGCCGGGGATTGAACGCAGGGGCGTTCTACCTCAGGGCTATACCCCCGGCCCTATTTTTTTATACTTTATTTTGAAACCAGGTCTCATGAAGTTGTGGAGGGCCTTACTAAGGAGAGAGAGAGAGAGAAAGAGAGAGAGAGAGAGAGAGAGAGAGTGAGAGAGAGAGCGCTGAGGCTAGCCGCGAACCCGGATCCTCAGGTCTCCACCTCCCAAAGTACTGGGATTACAAGCGTGCGCCACCACGCCTGGCACTTTCCTGTATTTTTGTTAGATATCAATTAAAATTTTATTTTTGTAAAACTTTTTGGAAGACCAGAAAAGTTCAGATAAGAGAGAGAGAGAGAGAGAGAATCTCAAAGACTTGAAAAAATATTGTTTAATTTCTGAAGAGGTAGAAATTAAAGCGCAACATGATTTTTAAGAAGAAATAGGAGCCAGGCATAGTGGCACACACCTGTAATCCCAGTACTTGGGAGGCTGAGATAGGAGGATGGCAGGTTCAAGGCCAGCCTCAGCAACTTAGTAAGGCCCTCAGCAACCTAGTGAGACCCTGTTTCAAAATAAAAATAAAGGCCAGGCGTGGTGGCGTACGCTTGTAATCCCAGTACTTTGGGAGGCGGAGACTGGAGGATCCGGGTTCGCGGCCAGCCTCAGCTCGCTCTCTCTCTCTGTCTCTCTCTCTCTCCTTAGTGAGGCCCTCCGCAACTTCGTGAGACCCGGTTTCAAAATAAAGTATAAAAAAAAAACAGGGCCGGGGCGTAGTGCGGAGGTAGAACGCCCCTGCGTTCAATCCCCGGTACCGCAAAAAAATAATAATAATAATAAATAAATAAATAAAAATAAAAAAATAAAAATAAAAATAAAATAGGGCTGGGGGTGTAGTTCAGAGGTAGAATGCCCCTGGGCTCAATCCCCAGTATAGAAGAGAAGAAGGAGGAGGAGAGGGAGGAGGAGGGAGG
>PVJS01001512.1:0-96728 GCA_004027185.1 Glis glis
TACTGAGTTTTCTATTTTTTATTTTTTTTTTTTTACTGTGTTTCAGGTTTGAGGACAGTGTCCTATCTAGGATTCTAATGGGTGGGAAGAAGTACCCTTCCTTCTGTTTTTACATCTCACAAGAGTTCAGTCTTACTCTCTCTGCAGGCAAGGCTGGGACTCCAATCTTGGGTGTTTCTTTATTGCTCAGCATCTCATTAAGTAGCTTTAGAGGCTCAGATTTGTAGAAGGCAAAAGAATGGGGGAGAGTGTGAGAGGGTTGTGTGGGGAGCTTCGACTGAGAAATGCGGGGAGATATATTTGAATTGTAAGGAGGAGCCACATGGCCAGTGACATTGAATGCTACACTGTTTGAACCCAACTTTACAATTGAACCAAAGATGGACATCACACATACTGTTTGCTGGTGGGTTTAATACATTATTTCATTAACTTAGCAAACGTTTTCTGAAGCCCTATTTGTGTTAAGCAAGACACCAAAAGGGAAAAAAAAAACCAGATTCTTTTTTTTAAAAAAATAACTTAAGGATATGTATAAAGAATTTTAGAATGATTTTCACTAAGAATGATTAAAATTAGAAATAGCTTTAGGATCAGAAATACTGTTGGTGCCAGAATAAAAAAGATACATTATAATATCAATCAATACTTGACAGTTGTAGGTGGCCACAAAAAGTGCAAACCAGCCCTTTTTATTTAGAGGTAGAAATTACTGGAATGAAACTGCAGTTTTTCCTGGTGGACGTGGGCCTCCCTTCTCCTTAGCCACCAGCCTCTCTTTGTGTGTTGGCTACAATTGAATGAGACCGTCATGGCTCCAAGCTCATCATGTTCTTTCTGGTTCATTAAGAAGCAGCAAAAATATCTCAGCAGCTCTTAGTTTTCTTCTCATACTTTATTTCGAATTCTGTTTTGAGAGTTCTAAATTAGTTGCGGTGATAAGACATACTAGTTTCCTGGGTCTTGGGAAGAGAAAAATGGTCCAGAAAATGATCTCAGCAGTTTGCATTTCCTGAGCTGCTTGTGGTTCACTTACTCCCGTCAGTGACTGAAAGAGCAGGTGATTCATACAAAGTTATATGTCAGGATGCTGCAAACAGGGCTTTTGAAAGGACCACCCATAAAGTGCAAATAAATAACCATGTGAATGCACAGTCGACTCTGAAAGCATATTAGGCTATTGATGAGAATGAATAATGTATAATTTCTGGTGCTGTCTGCTGCGTGTGGCCGGATATATTGGGTGGAGGACCCTCTGCCTAATGTCTATATTCAGTCAACCTTTGCATTGGAAGAGAAGCCTACCATCTGTCTCTTTTATAGCAGTACCACCATCATCAATTTGGGATTGTATGGTTAAAGCTTGTAGAATCAATAAGGAGACATACTTTAAAAAAGTTGGTCTCTATCTATAATAAGTACATAGCAACTTACAGGAACAAAATCTTGACCATACGCTTGCCCTGAATCTGCATTCTAGTCTTTAATGATGTAGGTGCTCATCAGAGCAGAAGTTGCTGTCACAGATGTTGTGTGGAACTTAAGTCATGTGTCATTTAATGGAATGGGAATTTCAGTTACAATCTAGCATATTTTTTTTTTCTGCTGCAAAGTGAAAGACGAGTCTGCAAACTCAATTTATAGTCATGGTTATATTGATTCTTTCATCTTACAAGTTTATAACTTCAACATTGCATATTTTAGTGTGTAGTGAGTTTAAAATATTTATCAAGTTCCCATTTTATATTAACAGCTATAAACAAAATCTTTGTTCTGGAGCCATCAGCTCTATTTGAATAAACATTGATGAAGAGCTTTGGGTCAATATTTAAGCGAGGTCAGGCCTCTTTTACTGCTTGAACTTCCAACACAATACAACAGAATATAAAAGGATTAAGTAACGAGGCTACAGATAAATGACGACAGATGAATGGTTTATCTAAAGACTAAGACCAAATTGTATAATGAAGGAGAATAAGGAGTTGTTAAGAATTAAGGTTCTTGTCTGTATTTATGCGGAAAATACACGTCTGGATGCCGACTGGGCATTCCCTTATTTCAGAAACTTGTAAGGCCATTTGCAACACAATCAGTCTCATTACTTCACTTCTGCATGTCCAATTGTTTCAGAGGTCACCGGGTCAGCTCTGTAGCCCTCTACCTGATGAACTGACTGCCTTCTGCTCCCAGGACTTAAGAAACCCTAAATGTGGTAACGTGAAAGCACTGAGAAGATAAATGACTGGACAGATAGACACCTAAAATACTGAAAGACAAACAACTATTTCAAAGACATATGATCTAAGCCAGGCGTGGTGGCGCACGCTTGTAATCCCAGGACTTGGGAGGCTGAGACTGTAAGATCCAGCTTTGCGGCCAGCCTCAGCTACTTAGTGAGGTCCTCCTTAACTTAGTGAGACCCTGCTTCAAAACAAAGAATGAAAAATAGGGCTGGAGGTGGAGCTCAGAGGTAGAATGCCCCTGGGTTCAATCCCCTGTACCGCAAAAAAAAGACATATGATCTGATTTTTTACCATAAATTTTATTAGGAATTTGATCTGTAATAATTCATATTTGGCCATATTCATTTAAAAAAGAGTGATATGGAGTCAGAGAGTACGCATTGGAGTTGAAATGTACCTCACTGCTTTCTCCTTCCCCTAGCTTAATTCTTTTTTTTGTTTGTTTGTTTTTGGTACTGAGAATTGAACCCAGGGTCATTTTACCTCCAAACAGTGCCCCTAACACTTTTTTTTATTTTTTATTTTGAAACAGGGTTTTGCTAAGTTGCTGAGGCTGGCGTCAAACCTATGATCCTCCTATCTCAGCCTCTCAAGTACTAGCATTACAGACGTGTGCCACCATGCCAGGCTCTTTTTTGTTTTTTAGATAGAGTCTCTTTTTTGTTTTGTTTTGCTTTTGTGATGGAGTCTTGTTGTATTGCCTAGGCTAGCCTCGAACTCCTGGGTTCACGTGATCTTCCTGCCTCAGCCTCCCGAGTAGCTTGGACTGTAGGCACAGGCTACTGCAGCCAGCTCAATAAACTTAATTTTGATGTACCTTTCTGAGTCTTCTAGAACCTTGCCCTAAAAATATTTCTCCTTCCTCTTTGCACTTGAGCTTCTCTTTTTATTCTTTTCTCCCATCCCATCTTCCTATATATATTTTAAGTTCCTCCACATCCTTATAAACAAGTAAAACTGTCTTGCCAATCTTGCAGGTCCCTGCCTTCACTGGCCACGCTCTGGTGTTGACCAGGTGGAAGCTGCATCAGGATGCCCATCCGCTTTTTGGAGCCCTTCCCTAGAGGCCTGTGTCCCCTCCCCTCTAGCTAAGTCACTCCTGGGCAGTAGTCACAAGCTCATGACCAGGTCAAATTGCACAATGTCCGTTCTTATCTTTCTTAACCTTTCTGTCGCAGCACATGACTCCTCAAAGCTACTTCCTAAAACTCTCTCTCTCTTACATCTGAAACATTATTTTTTCCTTTTCCAACTCCTTCAATAACTGCTTTACCTCATTCAGCCATCTAAATCAAGGTATTTTCCCTATTAGGCAACTCTTTATAGATTTATATTCCATCACGCCTCACTCCAGGTAAATGCGAGTCGTCTCTGCTTCCTAAATGGGAAAAGGAGTCCTGGTGGGCTTGACCAGACACTTCCTCTTTGTTCCCTCTGACATAACCACTTTGCACTTCCCCATCTTCATGCTGAAGATGTATCTGTCCTTCAAAGCCACTGATCATGATGGTTCAGAGACCTCCCTGCAGGGCCGGCACATCACATCTGCACACTCTACTAAGTGATGTTGGCTAAGTTGTTTTCTTCCTATGGTTCTCAGTTTCCTTATGGCAATGTGGAAATAGTAATAATTCCTTCCTCACAAGACATTTCATGGGTCAACATATGTCAAGATCAGATACTGATACTGAAATAGTCTTAGGAAGAGTAAGTCCTCTCTCTGTAAGTACTTTTGACATTTCTGCTATTTAAGCTGCTTTCTCAATGAACCTTTCCTGATCCCCTGACCCCTTAACCATCCTCCCTTCAGGTGAAAGGCTTACTGTTTTCCACTCTCAGGACACATCCTGCCCTTTATATTTCAATTGTCTCTATATGTTCTAGCCCTCCTGCTCCATTAGAGTAGGCCTTTTCTTTTCTCATGCCCCCAAAATGTCTTAACACTTAGTACACACTTCAGAAAACATCCCTTCCCACTTACATCAAGTCTATTTGTCAGAATGAGTTTTGAACTTTAGAAGTTCTTGAGATCACTCTGCTGGTTGAGTGTGTGTGTGTGTGTGTGTGTGTGTGTGTGTGTGTGTCCCCACATGTGCACGTGTGTGTGCCCTGGGGCTTAAATCCATAGGTATTCTACTTCTGAGTTACACCTTCAGCCCTATTTTATTTTTTTATTTTGAAACAAAGTCTCACTAAGTTGTGGAGGGTCTTGCTAAATTGCTAAGGATGGCTTTGAACCTGCGATCCTCCTGTCTCATCCTCCCAAGTACTGGGATTATAGACGTGCACTACCACACCTGGCTGCTGGTTAGATTTTTATGGGTTCCCCAAAGACACTTTGAGGATGTTCCTGTAGGGCCAGCCTGGGCTTCATGAGGAAGAATGGAGAGATTATTTGTAATTAATTTTCTTTGGGGTTGAAGGGCTTTTTGACTTTTTAGCTATAACTTATGTTAATTACCTTGGGAAAATTGGGCTATGGAAGCGTGAGTGTGTACCTCTGTGTGTGTGTGTGTGTGTGTGTGTGTGTGTGTGTGTGCATGTGTGTCTTGAAGTGCATTTTTACAATGTTGAATATCTTTATTGTGACAAGGCAATGAATTGTCTTGAAAATGTTTTCTTTAAATTTTTACTCATGATATTTAAAAGGTTTGCCTTGGAAACTCAGACTTGAGTTGACAACTCCTACTATAGTTCTCTCTCCCCAGAGAACATTCCCATCCCCTAAATGTTGGTAATGTTAGAATTACAGAATAGAAGCTTTGACTGAATCAGACACTGACAACAATAAGTCTAACAGTGGAAATTACCACCAGGCATTGAAGACGCCTGACAGCAAATCGTTGCGACAGAGCGCATCCTGGTAGGAATACCAAGAATAAACAGAAGCGACATTATCCTTATTTCATTTTCCCTTTTCAGAAAAATAGTTTTGACCATTTAAAAGAAAGGGAGCAATCATTTGTTCAAAATAGAAATTGTTGGGTAAAAAACAAATATTTTAGGTTTCTGTCCTCTATTGTTGCTGAAAACACTTTGATCGTGTTGTACTTCTTCATTCTTTGTAAATTATTCTCTTAAGTTAAAAGCATTTTTTTCTCTTATTTCACTATGCTTCAGCTAGGTTTGACCAATAACTTGGCTTCTTCTGGCCTGAGTAATTATAAAACCATCTTATCGGGTGATGAATTTGTCTGTAGATCCAACTCATGGGTCAGTTGTTAACTTTATATCAACTTAAAGTCAGTAGAGTGGGTTGCCTGGTGTATCAGCCTATTTAACTTTTGTAGCCCTGGATAATAGTAATGATTCCTTGTCCAGGGGTACATGGTTAATATGCTGTGGCCACATATTTAACTTGGTTGAGAAAGGTAGATTCATTCCTGGCATCCTTGTCAGGCAGATCTATTTTCTTATGATTATAGATTACTCTTGTCTGAATTGCGTGATGAAGCTGCAATCAACTAGAAATAACACTCCAGTCTCTGACACACACTGTTGTATATTCATGTCGGGCTTTGCTGTAGACTGGAGTCGTCGTTTTCATTATAATCTATTCGCTATCATCTTGAAGAACTCTATTCTGCTGATTCTAGATGAAATGGTTAATTCACCCAAATTTGCATTTTCAAAATAGAAACTTTGCAGTAGATGGGATTTTTTTGTATAAGAAGTGCCTAGATATTATTAGTGCAGAGAAAGAAGCAATAAATAATAATAGCCTCTGACGTAGGGAATATGGTGACTTTTGGATCCTATGGAGAAATTTGATGTTATTTTCATGTTTTGTTGAGTATTCTAGTTAATGTATGGCGGTGGTTTTCATTAAGGCATAGGACTGTGTTGTTCATTGGTGGAGCAATATTAATGTCAAATCATGATAACGGGAAATAGAGTTGGAGGTGTCATGGAGAATGTGGTAATTATAGGAAGTACACAATGCACGTAATCCCCATGGCTTTGGGGTGGTGAGTGCTTTGAAACTGTGTCATTATGCAAGGGTGCATCTTCTTAATAGGGGCAGTGCTATAATCTGGGCTTCTGTTCTTCACCCAAAGACTTGAGTCATACTGAGTAATGGATAGAACCAACAAAGTGCTATTGAAATGAAAATCCAGCCATTGCAAATGGTGATGATCTGCATATTCAGCATCTGAAGTCCAGTGGTGGGCTGAGATCCATGTTAACGTTTACCTGCCATGGCGTTGCTTGCCACCAAGATACAGCGGCCCCTTGAGAGCTACTGGGACAAGCCAGGTCTCTAGAGAGGCTCTTCCAGGAGCTGATGCACATCGTCATTCAGAACTGCCTTGAAGACTGAAAGCTTCTGAGAGTTGGTGTTGACAGTGCTCCTGTTTCTCCTACTCAGTGCTCCTTTGGAGCCAAGGGATCTCCCTTCCTCCCTCACGTACATCCAACAAGACTATTTAATATGTGTTTTATTTAAAGGACTAAAAAAGGAAACAGTAGGCGATAGCTTCCACACACTTCACATTTCATTGGGAAGCCATAGGAAGAACTTCCACAGGGGCCCAGATGTTGATTAGGTAGCATGTGGATGCAGGGCTGGGCCTTCTCACCTCTTCAACACCACAGTTGTCTTCGCCAAAACCAAAGGAATGTAGGAGTGGTGGTGCTGAGCTGTGCTTTCCCTTGGTTCCATCAGGAGCATCTGAGATGCCTCAGTCACTGCGAGGGGTAGAAGACTCTTCTGCAAAGGACGTAACGAGTGTGCTCTTCTACTGAGGACCAGCTCGGATCGGTGCCTCCACTCACCACAGCAGTTGCAACCAGCCAACCTGGGCTCCTCAGGCATCTCTGGAGAGCAAGGGAGATTCTCCCACTGACCCCCTGCGCCTCCTGACTCATAACACCACCGCTTTTGTTTTGTGCAAAATGGAGTTAAGGTTTAAATCCAGTGCTGCTGGGTGCGTGTACTCTGTGCGCCTCTGAAGGGGCCCTGCTGGAGAGCCTTAAGAGAAGGAGTATGTAGCTCTAGTTTCCAGAGGTTCAAAATGCAGAAAAGGATTGGGTCTGGTGGAGGGGAAGATTTTCCAAAAATAGGACCAGGAAGGCGAAGAGAAATGTCATTAAAAAGAGAAGCATCCCTCCCGCCCTCTCTGGACCCCATTCTCAGTCTTGCTCTCTCTCATGTAAGCGTCCTGAACCTGTGGCCTCACTGTATTTAAAGTCACCATGACCGCTCATTAATGTTCCCCAGGCAAAGCCGTTGGCATTAAAAGCTGTAACTGACCTGGAATTCTCCCAACTTATAAATTCCAGACACAACCTTATAAATGGTTTAGCTCTGTAAGAATGATGGTATGTCCTACTTTTGTTTTGTGTAACTTTTCTATTTTAGTTAATATAGAGACAGGTTATCCTTTCATTTGAAAAAAAATAAGAACTTAGATGAAACTATTTAGCCAGGTCCTGAAAAGGTATGGTCATTTATTAAATTTGAAGAGTCCCCCCCCTTAGAAGATATGTTCCACATTTCTGGGATCAATTAAAAACAAAAAATGATTTTTCCCAAAGTAAGTGTTATGATTGTTGAGAACAGTTTTTATGTGTTAAGCCATTAAGACTTATGGAAGGAAGAAAAAGAAGTCAATAGCTGAAACCTTCAATTTTTGCAAAATTTAGGCCGTTTTTGTGGTCCTATACTATCTTAACACTTATTTTCTCTCCGGAGTTTAATCTGCTTTCTTCATAAAATTCAAGATACTTAAACATTGTTTTCCCCTGAGAAGATCAACCTAGGTATAAATGAAATTGGCCTACATGTTTTAAATGTTTCTTGCAAGTTCTTGGGGACAGTCTATGACTAGGAACTTGAGGATTTTAACATTTACTGAGGAAAAAGTGAATCTAGCCTACTATTTAGATGATTTTACTCGCCGGTAGCAAGTGGGTGAGAGCGTTTCTGGCTGACCAAATACGTATCCACACGTGGCTGAGATTTCAGTATTAGTGTGTGGTGAAACAGCACAGCCTTGCTTTAGAAAAAAAGAGAAGTCCTTCATTTGAAGGATTTGCAAACGCTGTCTACGGTATCAACTAATTCTGGAAGAGGTAGTGGAGGCCATGGTGGTTGGAAAATGTTTCCTATGTTTGTATGAGTTTACTTAGTGTTTGATGAGTAGGTATTATGTACAGGAAACAAACACATTACCTAATTCATCTTAGATTCATGAAAACTGTACTTATATTTAAATGGTTCGCCTATGATACAGAGTGACAAAAGGAAAATATTTTCATTTGCTTTCCAAGTTTGGTAATTATTTCATGTTGCTTTGTTTCTATTTTAGGTTAGAAGTCATTGACTTTTTTTTGAGTGTTAGATGGGTATATGATCTAGAAATTTGTGCCAAGAACTCTTCCCACTTATTTTTTCTCAACATTTCTATATGGTGCTAAACTGAATGTCATGTTAGTTTGTGAGAATTGTGATTAGTCTTCCATTGACTTAAACTCAATTTAAGTGATAACTTTAAAATATCTGTAGGCTGATCCTGCTTAGCATGGCATAGAAGGGAAAGATGGTTTGGTTGTTCTAGGAAGTAACCTTGCTCAAAGAGATTGACACAGGGCAAGTCGTGCTGGGCTGGAGCACAGATGGTTGGTAGATGACAGGTAAAGGGGAGACAACTGAGGGTCTTTTATAAATAACTACAACACTGTCGAATAGTTCCATGCCAGGAAATTCATACAACCTTATTTTTCTGACAGTTGTGACTTCATCCAAGTTGTCTCCAGTGTGCGAATCCATCCTGACTCATTGCTTATAAGCTGATACATCATTCCAAAAACATCTGCTAGATGTAGTTGAGAACATTTTTAAAAATTCTGTTCTTTGGCAAATATTTGGATGTTGCTTTACAAATTGTTACTTTTAAAATTTTTTATTTTTAAAATCATTTACATTTCTAACTTAATAAGTTTTATATATGTTGGAATCATGTACAAAGACATCCAATCATAGCAACAAAACTGCTGGTACCCAGGGGCATTCTACCACTGAGCTGCCTCCCTCAGCCCCTTTTGAGCTTTTAATTTTGAAACAGGGCCTCGCCAAGTTGCTGAGGCTGGCCTCCAACCTATGATCCTCCTGTCTCAGCCTCTCAAGCACCAGGATTATAGGTGTGGGCCACCGCACTTGGTGTCAATTTAATCTTTAGGGTGTAAAATGGCCTAAGTTTTTTTGTGATAGTAATTATCAGCACATAGAACTTTTTGATAATACTATGTCTTTCTCATGCTTAACATTTATTTAGTGCTAGAAGCATTCATAAAATTTTATAACCAAGAAACAGAATGAATTTTAAATATCTTCATTTTACTGGCTACAGATTCTGAGATCCAGAATGCAGGTGACTTGCTCAGACTCATAGTACTTGGTGGACAGTGGAGTCAGTACCCAGCATGCTTGCATTTTTAGCAGACTTCGTGCTGAATGCTAGATGTGTTTTTAACACAAGTCCTGAGGAAAGAATTTTATAATGTATTTATTTTTCCTATGTATTATTTTGTCACGTGACTTTTCACTTTTATTTTCTCAAATTGAAAAACTCAATTGTAATTCGATTGGCTGTACTGACAGATTGGTTTATTTGAAAGGTAAGAAAATCTTAAGTGCATATTAGGAATGTTCTGGATGAGTAGATCCTGTCAGCAGCCAAATCCTGCAGTAGTTTTTGAGAATGTGGTTGTTTAATGGATTTCCATGATAATTAAACTTGCACAAAGCTTAATTGGTCTGTGTGTCCTGGGGATTATGTGTGCAAAATAAACCCAGCTTGGATGATTTGAATGGCTAAGGAACATCTTTCCTGTTCCCTGACAGGCTTCCTGGAAAGAAAGAAACAAACAATTAGGGAAATTTTGTGGATCATCTCTATTAAAGAGTATCTTGATTACAGCATAACATTTCAAATTATTTCTAACCTTTAATCTCCCAGTTTCATGTAAATAAAAACATGAATATTTGTATAAATATTTAAATTTCATATAGCTATACACTTTTCATATGAAGTTCAATAGTAAGAACCAATTTTTTTTAGGTTTGCTATAGTGGCATTATGTTTTTTCCCCCATGAAGATTTTTTTTTCTATAAGAAAAAATATACCTGTCAACTCCAAGACTCAACAAAATCCTTCTAACAATTTCTTTAGAAGAAGAATTAAAACTTAATTTTTCAGCATTTATTATCTTATGTAGTTGTCCCTGAGGACAAAAAATGTCATCACCTTCCCTGGCCCACATAGCTAGGAAGTTGTTCTTTTGTGTGCCTTCTTCGTCTTGAAGAATTTAGAGAAGCATACCTTTAGAAGTTTCCCGAAGGTTCACAAGTGCACACTCCTCTGTTTTCAACAGGAATTGACTGCCAGGCAGCAAGGGAAAGTTCAAGTCAGCAATGAGCACGTGGCCTTAGCTGATGGCCGTCTTATGAGCTGGTCATGGAAGGGGAGGTGTGTAGCACATGGATGTAAGCCGGGTGCCCTGACAGGTGTGGGCAGAAAAGAGACCAGCTACCATCCCAAGCCTCCCTCTTGTCTTCTGATTCCCATCCCAGGTTGCTGTGATCCACTAACACTGCTAGGATGGTGTAGGACTTTCATCCCTTTCTTATGGAATATTGGTTTATGCCAAGAGGGACTAACTAAACAGCTAGATAGAGTCTGAGTTTTATAAAGTAAGAGCAATAGAATTAATCCTAAGACAGTTGTGGGAAGTTTAAACTTGTGTGTATGTGTGTGTGTGTGTGTGTGTGTGTGTGGTGTGTGTATTAATACTTTAAAAATACTAAACTATTTGGTATTTTATTTTAAAAATCTATCTGTAGAAAGTAGCCAAACGGGGAGAGGCAGTCGACAGTACCACTTCCCTCATAAACATCTTATATTTTGCTCATTAGCCAAGACAAGGTGCAGAACAGATTTTTTACCTCTCACATATAAAACTTTGAGGAAGACTCATAACCTCTTGAGAATCTTAAGTATCTAAAGTATTCATATCAAAGTAGATTGATTTTAATACTAGCAGTAGGGCATGAGCAGATAACTGCACAAACTTCTTTTGTACAGCAGGAGCTCGCTTGAAACACAACATACCAAACACCTGTTTGATAACATTTTAAAATGTATTCATTTTTTTTTTTCGGTACCAGGGATTGAACGCAGGGGTGTTCTACCTCCGTGCTACACCCCCGGCCCTATTTTTATACTTTATTTTGAAACCGGGTCTCACGAAGTTGCGGAGGGCCTCACTTGGTAGAGAGAGAGAGACAGGGAGAGAGAGACAGAGAGAGAGAGACAGGGAGAGAGACAGAGCTGAGGCTGGCCACGAACCCGGATCCTCCGGTCTCCGCCTCCCAAAGTACTGGGATTACAAGCGTGCGCCACCACGCCCGGCCAAAATGTATTCATTTTTAAAACATTCCTTTCATTGCATGCTTCTAGAGGTAGATGCTAGAACTCGTGTGTGTGTGTAGAACCTATGCTCTACTATTTTCTGTTGGAGCTTCTAAGCACAGAATGATTTAAGAATTGTAAGATTAAATGATCAGGAAAGGAACTAACATTGGTTGCAGATCCACGAGATGTCAAACATCTTACTGACGCCTCACATGACATTCCCAGGAAACTGACATTTGTTATTTTACAGGAAATGGAGGGACACTTGGGGTTAAATAACTTACTCCAGGATTCCAGGCGAGTGTGCGGAGGTGGGATGCTTATCAACATCTTATGAATCAGCCAGGACCCAGTGTCCAAAGTTTTTTTGAAATAGATCTTGTCCAGGAAGTTTCTTGTGATTTTTTTTTTTTGTACTCTGAATTGAACCCAGGGGCATTCCACCTCCGGACTACATTCCTAGCCCCTTTTTATTATTTTTTAAAACAGGGTCTCACTAGGTTGCTGAGAGTCTCACTATGTTGCTGAGGCTTTCCTCAAACCTGTGATCATCCTGTTTCAGCCTACCAAGTACTGGGATTATAGGGGTGTGCTACCACACTCGGCTTCTTGTGATTTTAAAGGACAGCTCCTGAATTTGCTTTCCTTAGAGAAGTAATAACTGAGACCAACTCTAGAGAGTGTTATTATATGAATAGAAAGAACTTAAGTCCTTGCCCTTGGCATCTGCCTGAGCTTCCTCTCTGCTTTCCTGAATGTGGACCGATGTGATGGCAGTCAGCCCTGTCAGCGTGGCTTTGGTTTAGGTTTAAGTGACTTTGGGGGTAGATTACTAGTTGACTCATTGAGATATATATCTTTTTTTAACCTTAAAAGTTCCAACTTTCAGCCGGGCGTGGTGGCACATGCTTGTAATCCCAGTACTTGGGAGGCTGAGACAGGAGGATCAGGGTTCGCGACCAGCCTCAGCTACTTAGTGAGGCCCTCCGCAACTTAGTGAGACCCTGTTTCAAAATAAAGAACAAAATATATGGCTGGGGGTATAGCTCAGAGGTAGAATGCACCTGGGTTCAATCCCCAATACTGCCAAAAATAAGTTCCAACTTTCTACGCCAAATGACTTTCAAAAGTAGAAGGAACAGAAATAAGAGAAATCATTAAACACCATGCCCCCTAGTTCTCTCCTATTTCTTAAGGATTTTATTTATTTATTTTTTTTGTGGTACTGGGGATCCCGGCCCTATTTTTTATCCTTTATTTTGAAACTGGGTCTCACGAAGTTGCGGAGGGCCTCACTAAGTAGCTGAGGCTGGCCACGAACCCGGATCCTCTGGTCTCCGCCTCTCAAGTACTGGGATTACAAGCGTGCACCACCGTGCCCGGCTTCTTAAAGATATTGAGAAAAACTTCTGGTAAATAGGAAAATGAGAAGTTTAGGGGAAGTGTTGAGTTTCTTCCTCACCCTGTGGGCCTCTTTTGTTCAGAGCCACCCAGGAGGCGCCCAGGAGGCATCTGGGGAAGGTAATGTCCAGGCCGAGACCTCTGACCCTTGCCAGCGAGGGGAGCTCCCTTTGACCTGTGGGTGCTGCCTTCTTGCTCAGTACACCTGGCTGAGCTTGGCCTTTAGCCTTACTGTGCAGCTCCATGAACTCAGAATTTCCCTATGGGTAAAAAGACAATGTTAATGGCAGACCACTGCACGGTGCTATTGACAAGGTTAAATAATTTATGTAGTCTGTTTAGGATTAAGATTGTGCCTGACACTTAGAAAACATCATGTATGTATGTATGTATGTATGTATGCATGCATGTATGTATGTTTGTATGTGGTACTGGGGATTGAACCCAGGGATGCTCTACCACAGAGCCATACCCCCAGCCCTTTTTATTTCTTATTTAGAGGCAAGGTCTCACTAAATTGCCCAGGCTAGCCTCAAGCTTGCCATTCTCTTGCCTTAGCTGGGATTACGGGCCTGTGCCATTGGGTCTGGCGGGAACATCAGATTTTAATTCATAATTTTTAATTTACCCCTGGTGAAGGCAGGGTCTTCACCCATATTGTCTTGGGAAACCCCTGCTTTTCCAGAGTTCTAGTGCATTCTGTAAACCTCCCCTTGACACCTCGCTATAGCTTACACAGGTGAAGTACCTAAAAATGGGGGAGTTTACTTAACTTTGTGTCTAGAAAACAAACAGAATTGAAGACATATTTCCTTACTTACAACATGATTATGTATGTTCACTTCAGACCCAGAAAAGAATCACAGCTGGGCTTAAAACAAAGAATAGAATGTGGCTTTAACTGTGTTTCAGAAAACCAATTTTAGAAACTTAGATTTTAGGTTTGAAACCCAACAGGACTGTAAACATTTGGGGATTGCTGTATAGAATTTCATGCTGTGGGTGTCAGAACGCAGCACCCCTGCCATGCCTACAGTGCACACGAGCTGCATGTGTACTTGTCTTAGAGTCTGTAATTTCTAGATTGGTGTAGGGATTTCTCTTACAGAATTGGGAGAAGATCCTTAAGGCAGACCTGTCAGGTTTCCTATCTTTTAGCTCAACCTAATTTACCAAAATGAATCTTAAAATGCCAGACGTGAAATTGCATTTGATATAAACCATGCATGCTGAATAATTAAGAATGCAATGGAAGAGTTACAAATTACGATTTAACATATTTGTCATTTTTTTATATTTTCATTTATTGCTTTGCATTCATGAAATATATAACCATGTACATTTGCTTCTACTTCTGAAGGAGAGATCATCAAATGTTAGGTCAAATAATGCCCATTGTCTGACATGGGTTATGATCAAAAGCCACTTTTTGTTTTTTAAAGACATAAGAGAAATCCTTTTTTGGATAACATAATAAAGACCTTCCTTGAACATAGAGGCACAGCACCTTAGTCATCTTTCAGTTTGTTGTGCTTTTTTTCCTCCTCAGCTATGAAAGTCATTCCAGACAGAAATTAGCATAGAATGGCGAGACGTCTGAAGAGGGGTGCTTTCTAGCCAATACCTGACTTTTCAAAGCTAAATGTGGACTATTTTGTTATCATGAATCATGACCCCACGGTGTATATGATTAAACAGCACGTTTTCTGTTCTGAAAGATGATGTTTTTCTAAAAGATGGCTAGTGGAGGAGAGCTCTGTAATTCTGCCTGGAGTGGACCCTGAGCTGGGCCAGAACGAGGTGATCTTGCCTGGACCTGGCAAAGTCTATGGGGGCCTAACAAGGTTCTCTCCTTCTGCTGGACATTTTTTGGGGGGGGACTTTAGGGGACAATGGAATGTAGTGTTCATCTGGGAAAATCAACTGGTTTTTCTCAAAAGAGCAACATGTCAGTAGGTTCTCACTGATACATGATATCATAAAAATGCATTTGAAGAAAGAAAAAGTATCTGTTTAGCACAGACAATGGTTCTGGATTAAATTTATTAATTTACAATTTAGTAATTATCTTGATTAATGCCTTGGTACCAGAGGAGAACAATTCAGAAAAATTCAAACATATAACAGGAAATTCATAGAAAAGAAAAATTCAGGATTCAAATATAACCAGTGGTTCTCCTACCAGAATGACAGCAGCAGCCCCGGCACAGCTAGACTTATCTTTTGAGTGGAAAAGCCTGTCACAGGCTGTTGGTCTGGTATATATAGTTTGGATTGTAGTCACGAGAGATTTTACATTGCTGTGGACCTCTTTTTGAAGCCAAGAGTACCCTGAAAAGCAATGAATACAAGTTAAACACATTAGGAAATTAAATATAGCTGGAGAAACTATACTTTCTGTCTTTGCTCCTGTACAAGGTAGAGGGCCGCCTACCCACAGATCTTTGAAGATGTGTTTGCCTATATAAACATATAGATGGGTAATGGAATTTGAAAAGAATTCAGTTTGAGATTATTTCCTAGAAATTTCTGACTTGCACTTTATTACAGCTGTGCAGTTTCTCCAGAACATGTTTTAAAATCATAAAGTGTCTTACTACCTATACTGTGGCTCTAAAGTGGCTCTCCTCTAAAGTGTGGCCTTTTCCTTCACATGCATCCAAGACTGGGTGTTTGAGCCAGACATGGGAGGCAGATAAGAAACAAATACCGCTCTACCCATTCCCACTGGCAAGCGCCTCTGATCACTGGTTCTTTGAACTCAGTTTAATATTTCTTCAACCCACTGGAATTAGAGGCTCTCTAGCTGAGCTCCCCCCCTTCCTTGTACAGGGGGTTGAACGCAGGAGGAGGGGAGGGTTTCTACTTCTGAGCTACACACCCAGCCCTATTTTATTTTTTTTACTTTGAAACAGGGTCTAAATTGAGGAGGCTGGCCTCAAACCTGGGATCCTTCTGTCTCAGCCTCCAGAGTACTGCAATTACAGGGGTGCCGCACCGCGCCCAGCTGTTTAATTCTTTTTTTTTTTTTCGGTACTGGGGATTGAACCCACGGGCATTCTACCTCTGAGCTACACCCCCAGCCCTATTTTTTTATTCTTTATTTTGAAACAGGGTCTCACTCAGCTGTTTAATTTCGACTTTGCATTGTGGTAGCATGCGTACAACAGGAAACGGGCCTGTCGTCCATTCCCGGGGTGCATCCCGGGGGCGGGGGGCTCTCATTCCTCCCTTTGCAGCCCCCAGCCCGCCTGCCCCTGCTGACCAGTGACCCCCTGTCTTGTCTTGTGTTTGGTTGCAGAACTCCAAGATGGGAGGCAAACTCAGCAAGAAGAAGAAGGGCTACAATGTGAATGACGAGAAGGCCAAGGACAAGGACAAGAAGGCCGAGGGCGCGGGCACCGAGGAGGAGGGGACCGCGAAGGAGAGCGAGCCGCAGGCGGCGGGCGACGCGGCCGAGACCAAGGAGGCGCCGGAGGAGGCGGCGGACAAGGCGGCGGACAAGGCGGCGGACGCCGAGGGCAAGGCGGCGGCGGAGGAGAAGGAGGGCGCCCCGGCGGCCGCGGCCCCTGAGGAGGCACCCAAGGCCGAGCCCGAGAAGACGGAGGGCGGCGCGGCGGCGGAGGAGCAGGCGGCGCCCGAGCCCGCGGCGCCCAGCGATGCGCCCCCGACGACCGAGGTGGAGAGCACGGCGGCGCCCGGCGCGGGGGGCGCGGAGGACGGGGCGCCCACAAAGACTGAGGCCCCCGCCGCCCCCGAGACGAAAAGCGACGCGGCGCCCGCTTCGGACTCCAAAGCCAGCGGGGAGGAGAGCCCTGCGGCCGCCTCGGAGGCGCCCAGTTCCGCAGTCAAGGCCCCCGCGCCCGCCATCCCTGTCCCTGAGGAGCCCAAGGCCGAGGCCCCCGCAGCCAGCGCCGACCAAACCGTGGCGGCCAAGGAGTGACCCTACGGCGACACCGAGCTCTCTGTCTCTCACTCTCTCTGTCTCTCACTCTCTCGCTGTCTCTCTATCCTCTACTAACTCGTTTCCGATCGGAAGTAAGGATATGTATTGCCCAAGGGGGGAAGTCAAAAGGATGCTGTCCCATCGAGGGAGGGAGGGGGTGGGGAGAATCCAAATAGTATTTTTGTGGGGAAATATCTAATATACCTTCAGTCAACTTTTACCAATCAGTCCTGGATTTGAAAGATCAGTGTCTGAAAGTGCAGTGCAGCCTTTGTACCGAACTGCGGTCACCTGCGCTCCCGGCCCAGTCCCTGCAGCTGGGCGAGCTGCGTGGGATCCTGCCCACAGGGCCCGGGCCAAGGCAATCAGATCTTTATGAAAGCAGTATTTTCTGTGTTTTATTTTTAATTTGCAGCCTTTCTTATTTTGATATTTTTTTAATGTTGTGGATGAATGCCAACTTTCAGACGGAGCCCACTTTAGCTTGTCCAACGTGTATCGTATCTCGATGCCAACCCTCCATTCTTCCTCTCCAGATATTTTTGGGAGTAACAAACATTTCTCTCATCGTACTTAGCCTACCTAGATTTCTCATGACGAGTTAATGCATGTCCGTGGTTGGGTGCACCTGTAGTTCTGTTTATTGGTCAGTGGAAATGAAAAAAAATAAAATAAATAAAAATAAAAAGTCTGCGTTCATTGCAGTTCCAGTTTCTCTTCATTCTGTGTCACAGACACCAACACACCACTCATTGGAAAATGGAAAAAAAATAAAAATAAAAAAATGTACAATGGATGCATTGAAATTATATGTAATTGTATAAATGGTGCAACAGTAATAAAGTTAAACAATTAAAAAGAAGTAATGCAGACTGTTGGTTTTCTTTTACCTCCCCCCTGGCCTGTGTCCCTGGGTATCTAGCTCATTAGAGCACTGTATTGGACATTTTTCTTTCCTGAATATATGTGGATGGGAGTATAAAGTAAGATTCTCAAGTTTTTGTGGATTTTTTAAAATACTTAGATCAGTATCAATAAATTATCTCAGCAAAAAGGTCAAGCTGAAAACTTCCTATGTCTGTGGATATGCATCCTCTGACAGTGTGGGCGTAATTTACTTAAAAGAACAATCGTTTTGAATTAAATACATTAAAGGACAATAACTAGATTTGGTATTGAATGCTGGGAAGAAAAGGATAAGATCTTAGAGAAACATCCTATGTTTATAAATTGTGAAGCTACTTATGAGCATTCTGGTCTCCCCTTTTATTGGTGTCATGTTCATGACAGAGCCAGGAAAGGGGACCCACGTGTTGTGGAGTAGGCAGGGAATCAGCCTTTTTGGTGGCTGGATTTCTGTCCTGGTTTTGCCACTAATGACTCACATGGCTTTAAGTCACCTCCAGCCTCTCCCACCTCCCTTGCCTGACTTACAAGAGGGCATAGACTTCACGATCTCTAAGGCAAGGCCCCTTTGACTCCTGAAATGGTCAGTGGTGTAGGGATATGCCCAGTCACAGTATACACCATGGATGGATGTGATGCCACCTCTGTCTCTTGATTTCTCCTCCCATACTGAGATAGTGACCATCCCCTTGCTCAGGTTCTACCCATGCCACAGGTGGAGGAGCTGGAGGACTGATGTTAGCAGGGACCTTTCTGGAATGTCCAGGCATGCAGATCAATTCTCCAATGTTAAAAAAAAAAAGCAATTGCTTCTTGCATCTCACAGTAGTAATTTGGTTTTTTTCCAATTGGATATTGGAAACAAAATCTTAAACACTTTTAAGAGAACTTGACCCTAGCCACTACAGAGATTCTTATGCTTGAATCAGAGAAACACTGGGTTTTGGGGGGAAGTGGATTTGGAGGCAAATGCCCAGAGTAAGAAATACCTGTTTTAGAGAACTAAATTTGTAAAGACCAATGAAATGGAATTAATTCCCAAAGGGACATTAGTGGTATTGTGGGTGCAAATGAACTTGGTTCCATTCTTAAGGTTTTCATTCCATATTGATAAAGGAAAAAATATCCTCTCCAGGCATCCTCTGAGTAGTCTGCACTGCACCTAAGATGTGGCTGCTAGGTAGCAACTGGGGAAACAGAAACCGTGAAACTGAGTATTAGGCAAATATGCTGTTGGAGTCAGCTCATGCCCATGTTCACCTTCTGGCACTTGCGGTTCTTGTTTCTTTGGTGAAATAAACTTCAACTCTTAATGCTTCAAAGCCCAGCACACAAGAACTATGTAAACACATTAACCACCAAGCAACTGTTTTAAGTAAGAAAGATAGCAGGGGAATGTACAGATTATTACTGATGTGTCCTAAAAATATATAAAGTCACTTGGGGGTAGGGTGCTCGTGGTAGGTAGAAAACAGATTCAATAAACTATGGAGGGTATTTGTACCATTGCTATTTTTTAAAAATTGTAAAAAGTCTTTTAAATTTTAAATTTCATTAGTTAATTAATTTTGGTACTGGGGATTGAACCCAGGGGCATTCTACCCCCAGTCCTTTTTATTTTTTTTTATTTTGAAACAGGGTCTCACTAAGTTGTTGAGGGTCTTCTTAAATTACTGAGCCTGGCCTCCTGTCTCAGTCTCTCAAGTACTGGGATTACAGGCATGTACTTGTTTTTTTTAACTGATAAATAGTTATTAATATTAAAGGCCATGCATTTCTTGCAGAAAAATGTGCTTGGTGGAATTAATCTGTGATACATTCGCTGTCCCCACGTCACTTTAATTAAAACATTCACTAGGCTTTTTGGTGACTAGAATAAACAAGTCAGCCTCCTGGATTAGCATTTACTACTATAAATCACTAGTTAGGGAGAAGTGAAATGAGACATTTTTTTCTCGGTTTATTTATACATAAAGTTGTTGGGTAGGGTACAAGAGAATTAAAAATCTGAGTCATATATTTTTCTCTTTTCTAAATATGAGGTATTCAAGCAATTAAGAAATATCAGAAATGTGGTTGCCAAAATGTTTAAAACAAAAATTCTAACCTAACTATAGTTTATGACAGTCAATTTTACTATGCCTAAGAAAGAAAGAAGACTTCCAATGCAGCTTGAAACTATATATTCAGCAGAAAATGTAGTATGTGTGGGAGGGACTAGCTCAGTCAGGAAGGGAACGATATTGGGCATCCCTGTGAATTTCGGGTTAATCTAGGTTGTTCCCCCCTGTGAATGATTTAAAATGACGGGAAGGCAGCACAGAGGCTGTGGACAAGTCAGAAGTGTTTGGAAACTTACCCTGTATTTCCTTCACTAACCTGGGCATGTGCGTCTCCATGAAGAACAAAGGCTCCAGAGTCTCACACGTATTGGGTGCCTGTGTACATACTGCAAGAAGGAAACTAAGAGGAAGCAGAATAAACGTGTCCAGGATTGCCAGGTTTGTCTCTGTTTTGAAGTTCCAGTTCTGTAGCTGGTGCTATTTCTGCATGATGGGGATGGACCCAAGTCCCCATGAGCTGGGCTGTGCCACCCATTCTGGGATGGCCCTGTGGGGAATCTCCTTCCTCCGGGGTCAAGACCCAGGTCTAGCGGTAGTAAGGGCACAGATAGGGCATGGTTGTGAAGTATCTGGTGCTAACAATATCTAAATAAAGATATGTGTTTCAACACACCTACATTGGGTAAATTATTAGGTGCCAGCAAAGCTGGGTACTGCATTGCTACACAAAGTCTGTTTGCCAAAAGCATCCTGGAACTTCATTTATCATTCAATAAAACTTGATGGTATGTTGAAACAGTGTCTTTATTGAAACATACAACAGACAAGTAAAGTCCACTATCAGAGCTGGCTCTTGGGACCAATCTCAGGGTTGTTTTTTGTTTTTGTTTTGTTAGTTTTTAATAGATACATGATTTTGATTTATAGAAAATTTCAGCCATTTCATTTATAGGGGAAAATTAGGTGTATAAAACTTGCAATTTTGGTGTAATCCAACTTCTCGTCTCAGGATTGATGAGATGAATCTCCATCCTTTTGATTTCTGCTTTTTGAGGATGACAATGCAATTGTGTAGAGCTGAATTTTAACTAATTTGCACAATATTAAAAACTGGATGCTAGGAGGTAATGTTAAACATATACCCAACAGCACTGGCAGTAATTACGGGATGAGATGAGTTTTGTGTGCATCCTTCAACAACCAGGCACAGCATGCTTGGTTTGTAAGTGACACTACTCTGTTCTGCCAAGCAGTTACTATTTTAAATATTTAGCTCAGGGATGGCTTTTTGGCCAGGGTGTTAATTTTTCTTTTTCTTTTTTTAACCTTTTCTGCTAATATAAAAATGAAAAGGGCAACATAGGAAGTTTTTCAAAAAGGTATATGTCTTTGATTTTTAAAGTAAGCTATTTTTTTTATCATGAGCATATGTTTTCTGCCTTTTAGTGACAGAAATTTTACTAGTATATAAAATTTCAAAGTCCAGGAAATTATTGATTTAGTATACTTCTCCAAGTTTCTCTCAGTCTTTAGTTTACTAAGAGTAGTTTTCATCCCGAAGCCTTATTCTTCTATTCACATACATGATTAGGAACATTCCTAGAGGGAATATCTCTTTGAAGAAGAACTATTATCTTCAGAAAAAGAAATCTAAGTGCAACTGTACACACTGAAATAGAAAAACCAGATAAAAATATATCTCATATACACTTGACCTTCATCTTTTTCTAAGGTGCAAACATCACATTGTTCCTTATTATATATTATTTGATTTGATGGTAGTTTAATATTTCCCTGAATATTCACATATATTAATATTCATATAGGCCTTGTTTAATGTATCCATTTCTCTTATCTCCTTCATGTCAATATGTTAAAATGTCAAATGAAAAAGGGAAAGTTGTGGGTATATGGAAGGAAATATACCAAGTGATGTGTACATATGTTTGTATCACTTTGAATCTCATCATGATGTATAATTACACTGCACCGATAAAAGTATAAAAAAATCAGGAGACACTTCAAAACAAAAAGTAAATAAAATGTCAAATAACAAAAGGACGGGTTAATAGGCCTGGATTTAGAATCATTTAGAGAACACTCCTATTTGCTTTCTTAACATATGTGTTCTATTTATATTGTCCAGGACTTAAAAGAGTAAGATGAAAAGGTTCTTAATAAAAATGCTGTTCTGGGGAATTCCCATGTTAAGTATGCTTTTTACGTATACTTCACTAATCCTCAAGTAGAGTTTCAGATAATCAAAGCAAGACATTGTTAACCTACAGGCTTCCCTGAAGTCCTGGATATACAAACTTACACTAAAGCTTAAAAGGAAATCTACTCACTAGAGCTTGGATAAGTATTCTGATAAATTTAAAAACATCCTAAAAGACTGAGTGCCAGACACTGGAAAGAAAGGCTCATTATTGGTATCCTAATCATCTCTTGATTTTTCAAGCTATGAATTTATTCAAGTAGAAAAGACGTTTGAAGGGGCACCAAAGACCTTGGCTTGTACCCAAACAATTAATCCTTAATGTTGATTGGATTGTATTTCAGAGCCACACAACCAGAAAGTCAGGTACTCCATGCTATTCCTCAAAGAAAAGCACCTGTTCTGTCTTGGGGAAAATATGTTCATGTGTAACACACTTTTGTTAAAAGGAGTGGGGAAGAAGAAAGCAGAGAAAGAGAGAGAGAGAGAGAGAGAGAGAGAGAGAGCAGCTTTCCCTTTAAAGAGAAAACAGTCATCTTAATGGAAGAGAAAGACTAGGTTTCTGTACTTTATTGGCAGAAACATCCCAGTTTTGAGTTTGCCGAGAAAAGGGGATGCCACAACTAATTACAACAGCCACTCACACAGGTTAGGGAAATTTGACTTCATGGGTGAACCCCATTAAGAGAAACGACGACAAGGTGCCACAGCAGCAGTAAACCATTTCCGTCCTGCTCTGCCCCAGCACAGACATCCAAGAATAGAGCTCCCTCTCAGCCAGAACCACCCACTACACAGCACACGAGTCTGACTCCTATGCAAATCCCCCAGAGGGTGTTTAAAAAAAATTTTTTTTAGCTGAGAATAATAGAGACTATATTTTGCTTGCTATGGATTCAGCTGCTTTTTCTTTCAGGCGCTGAAATTGCCTTGACATTCAGAGCAAATCCTACCTTTTCAAAATCACACACACAGACACACACACACACACCAAAACCAAAACAATGCAATTAAAAGATACACTACTAGAAAACAGCAGAAGAGCTACTTCTATTTCTGATGCTAGTCAGAACTTTATTATAATGTTGCTGACTTTCACCTAATCCTCTTCTGTGCATTCTGTTCTGTCTACGTTTGGTCCTTCCATCAAGTCCCCCCCGCCCATAATTTTTGTTGTTGCTCATCTATTTTCCATTCTTTCCTTCCTGCCTGCTGTCCACGGACTCCACACTGAGGCAAATGCATACAGTGGGCGAGAACTATAAAAATTACACACACCTGAAATGTACAGTTCTGAAATACATCTCCAGTGTACCGTTCTTTCTGGTTTTGCATGACCTCATTGTTCATCTGTTCAGGGAAAACAAATATAATTTCCTTGGCGTGCCTCTGGACTTTATGTATCTTCCTTCTTCTACCTCCTTTTTTTTTTGGCAGTGGGGATTGAACCCAGGGGCATTTTACCTCTGAGCTACACCCCCGGCCCTATTTTTTATTCTTTATTTTGAAACAGGGTCTCACTAAGTTGTGGAGGGCCTCACTAAGTAGCTGAGGCTGGCCACGAACCTGTGATCCTCCTGTCTCAGCCTCCCAAGTACTGGGATTACAAGCTTGTGCCACCACGCCCAGCCTTCTTCTACCTCCTTTTTATCTGTAAAAATAACAGGGAGATTAAGAAAGGACATGTTTAGGAAATAGGGTAGTTTGAAATAACCTTGGATGTAGAATGCTTATTCAAGAGAATCTAGAAGGTTCTACCACAACTCTGTTTCAAAAGGCAGGGCTGTGGTTCCTAATGTTACATAACCTGGAAATACAATATTTTCCTTGGATATTGAAATAAAGAGATTCGAGCTCCCAAGCTGTGGTTCTGATTAGGTAGTCGTTCTTATGAAGGTAGGGGTGGGACAAGGATTGCATAAAGCCCCTTTTTGAGAATCTGCTGGGATAGTGTAACTTACAAGATTTGGAATCAAAGAGACCTGGGTTAGAATCTAGGCTTGGTAGATTGTTCTATGAATTTAAATAAGTTACTTAACATCTCTGAGGCACATTTACCCCATTAAAAAAGGAGTGATAACAGCAGCAGAGTTGCTAGGAGCAGCTTACTTTCAGTAAGATCTAGAAGGAACTGGCTTGTGATATGCAGCCGGCCTGCCGCCCCCCAGGACCCACAGGTTCCCCATCTGCAGACTCAACCAACTGTGGCTTGAACATATTGGGGGAAAACTTGCCAATACTTGTTATGGCTTGGATCTTTTTTCCCTACCTCTGAGCTGCACCCCCAGACCTTTTTATTTATTTATTTTTTAAACAGGGTCTTGCTAAGTTGCTGAGACTGGCCTTGAACCTGTGATGCTCCCAAGCACTGGCATGACAGACGGGTCCACTGCTCCTGGAATGGTGTGGATCCTGAGTGACCCCCAAAAGCGCATGTGTTGAAGGCCTGGTCCCCAGCCTGTGGCGCTGTTGGGAGGTGGTGGGCCCTAGCCACACCCTAGGTCACTGGGGGTGTGCCCTGAATGGGGATATTGGGAGCCTGGTCTGTCTGTCTGTCTGTCTGTCTGTCTGTGAACAGCTTTCCTCATCAGGTGCTCCCTGCCATGATGTCTGCCTCACCACAGGCCCAAAGGCAATGGGACAAAGCAACCAGGGACTGAAACCTCTGACACCATGAGACCAAATAAACCTTTCCTCCCCTAAGTTAACAGCTCAGGCATTTCGTCACAGCAACGGAAGACTGACGAGCACAGTACTGAAAATGTAGAGACATTTTTCTTGTCACTAGTCTCTGAACAACACATTGTTAGATTTTTTTTGCGTGTGTGGTACTGGGGATTGAACCCAGGGGCATTCTACCTCTGAGCTCTATTTTGGTTTTTATTTATTTATTTTATTTTTTTGTGCAACTGGGGATTGAATCCAGGGGCATTCTACCTCTGAGCTACACCCACAGCCCTATTTTTATTTTTTTGTGAAACAGGGTATCACTAAGTTGTGGAGAGCCTCACTAAGTAGCTGAGGCTGACCACAAACCTGCGATACTCCTGTCTCAGCCTCCCAAGTACTAAGATTACAAGCATGTGCCACCACACCCGGCTTTTTTTTTTTTTTATTTTGAAACACTGGCTAAATTGCTGAGACTGGCTTCGAAACTGTGATCCTCTGTTTTAGCCTCCTAAGTACTGGCTACATTGTTGCAATTGTTTACATAGAATTTAAATTGTATTTTATTTTTATTTTATTTTTTGCGGTACTGGGGATTGAACCCAGGGCCTTCCACCTCCAAGCTATATCCCCAGCCCTATTTTTTATTCTTTATTTTGAAACAAGGTCTCACTAAATTGCGGAGGGCCTCACCAAGTAGCTGAGGCTGGCTGCGAACCTGCGATCCTCCTGTCTCAGCCTCCCAAGTACTGGGATTACAAGCGTGCACCACCACGCCTGACTGTATTTGATTTTATCAGTCACCTAGAGATATAGTGTTCAGGAGGATGTGCACAGGCTATATTCATGTGCTACCCTATTTCATACAAGGGACTTGAGCATTCCTGGGCTTTGGCATCTGTGAGGGTCCTGAAACCAGTCACATGTGGATATTGAGGGACGACTGTACATTCAGCAAACCACGGCCATTCCAAAGGAAACTTCCACTTTTTAAAAAATGTGTGCTCAGCTGATCTGGCCTGTCCAACCGTAAAGGAATATGAAATGCAGCCAGCCATTTCTTAATGTTTCCTTGAAAATACAGTGACAAAAACTATGGAATCGAGACCCAAATTATCTTATAGGGCACAGCCTGATTTTTAGGGGGAAAATATATATATACAATGTAGGGAATCTATTTTTGAGGGGGAGGAGGTAAAAATCTAAGATGGCTCTCCCAAGGTTATTCCAATTAGATGACAGAGAGGTAAGATGTGGACCCAGGAGGAGGAGCGAATCTCCCTTGAGCAGGGCAGTGAAGTAGCCGGAGCCCACCTCTGTTACTTAGTAGCTCTGTGATCTGGGAGCTCAATGTGCCCATCTGAGAACTATAGGATATAGCGACCTTGGGGTGGTGGGGAGGACGGAAGGTGGTGCTCAGCACATCATCTGGTATCTGAGCACTTGTTAATGGGTTCGCCACCATGACATACATTTCCTTAGGAAACCAGAGAGCAATCCAGGCTGAGATAATTTCAGCTTTCCCCTCAACTTTTTTTTTTTTTTTTGCGGTACTGGGGATTGAACCCAGGGCCATTCTACCTCTGAGCTACACCACTATTTTTCTATTCTTTATTTTGAAACAGGGTCTCACTAAGTTGTGGAGGGCCTCACTAAGTAGCTGAGGCTGGCCGCGAACCCGGATCCTCCGGTTTCAGCCTCCCAAGTACTGGGATTACAAGTGTGTGCCACCACGCCCGGCTTTCTCAACCTGATTTTTAACAGCAGTTTCTCTTAAAAGGAAAATTTCTCTCTCTCTCTCTCTTTTTTTTTTTTTTTTGTGGTACTAGGGATTGAAGCCAGGAGTGTTCTATTTCTGAGCTGAACCCCTAGTCCCTCTTTTAATTTTTTTAAGCAGGATCTCATTAAGTTGCTGAGGCTGACCTTGAACCTGTGGTCTTCCTGTCTCAGCCTCCCAAATACTGAAATTACAGATGTGTGTCACCACACCTGGCTAGGAAAAGTTCTATTTTAAAGATTAACTCTGGTCTAGTGTTTAATCATTCTGTACGTATACCATTTTCATATATGACAGCTCCCTTTCTGTGTTCTACGTTGCTTCATTCACTCGTCCATTTACCAAATACTTATTCAGCAGCTCCTGTATGCCAGTCCTTACCTAACCACAATGCTAAGAATATAAGGGTCAGAAAACGATTGCCCAGCCCACTCCCCCTAACTCTGGACTCCAAAGCACAACTTGTCCCCTCCACTTGGATGACTCATGGTCTTCTTAAAGGTAACACAGAGCAGTGAACTTCTGCTGTCCCAAAGTCCCGCTCCTTCCGTCCTCTGTGGCTTAACTAATGGTAACTTCACCCACTAGACACTGAGACCAAGTCATTGACTCCGCCCTTGGCTCCTTTTCTTACTCTCAGTCGCCTGTGTGTCAGGAAGCTCCATTCTCTGCCCGTCTGCTAGAGTCAGAACCGAGCACTGGCCACCACGGAGCTCTTGTTCTTATGGCTGCAGGAGCCTTCTCCCCGACTTCTCTGCTCCCACCCTGCCACGGATACCCTTCTCAAGAGAGCATCCTCGCTAAAACACAGGTGACGGCCTGTCTCCTCAGCTCAAAACTGTCAACAGGCTTTCTGCAGGGCTCACAGAAGAATCAGAGCAGGGAACAGCGGCCCCGGGGTCCTGTGGCCAGCACTGCCTGTGAAGTTCTCAGCACCTTATTCAAACACTTTGGATAATTTCAAGATGGTGAGAACTGAGCACTAAGGGAGGCCTGGGGCTCTTCTGGGTGTGGGGGTCAGGCAGCTGGTCCTGACCACGGGTCCTCCTGGGCCGCTTCCTGCCCCTGCCTCCCTCCGCTGTCTGACAGCATGGCCATCCTCTGGTTCAGCCCACCCGGACAGTCTGCTGGTCCCTCTGCATGAGCTCCTCACATCCCCTCGTCCCTCTGCCTGGAGCGCTTCCAAACAGCCGCACTTCCTTCATGTTGTGGCACAAAGGCCACATTCAAATGAAGTCATTGTCCCCGACCATCTGTGTTAAATCACCACCCACCAGCCATGGCCACCCTCCCACCTCTCATCCAGCCTCGCCCTCCTCCACATCCCTGATTACTTCCTCCTCGTGCGGCCATCCAGGTACCATACCTGCTCTGAAGTGACTGGTTTATTCTGTGTCTCCTTCCACTAGACTCTAAGCTCTACAGGACAGAGCCTTGGGTCTTTTTTTCTCCAATGCTGTACCTCAGCACCTAGGTTAAAGTAGATGGCCAGTAAGCTGGGCGTGGTGGCGCACGTTTGTAATCCCAGTGCTTGAGAGGTGGAGACAGGAGGATTGAAGGTCCGAGGGCAGCCTCAGCAAGGAGTGAGACTCTCATCAACCTAGCGAGACCCTGTTTCAAAATAAAAAATAAAATAGGGCTGGGGGTGTAGCTTGGAAGTAGAATGCTCCTGGGTTCAATCCCCAGTACCAAAAAAAAAAGTAGATGGCCAATAAATCTTATTTGAAGGAATGAATAAGCTAATGGTAGCGGATGCAAAAGTTAACTAGCCATCCAACAATGTAGATGATTAAATCTAAATGATGCACTGTGAAGGAAACTAATCCAGTTTCAAGAAAGGCCGTGACTCTGACCAGGAACCGGTTGAGCAGAGGGAAAAGTGCTCCAGGCAGAGGGAATGGTAGGAACGAGGGGCCTGTGTGTTGTGGGAACAAAATGGTGGGAGGAGCCAAGAGAAGGCCATGGTAGTGGGACTTCACAGAGGAAAAGTGAAGTAGGAAATACAGTTAGACATGTAGTTGGACAGGTCCTGCTGAGGGTGCTGGTCTTTATCCTGAGGATGAGTAGAAACCACAGGAGGGCTGTAGACCGAGCCCTCAGTCTACAGAAAGAAAAGATTACCTTAGGTTCAGTGTGAAGGATGTTTGGGGGTGTGGGGTAGATTTGGGGAAACAGAAGAGGAAATTGTTTTTTTTTTTTGCAGTGAACAGACTGGTAGGTCAGGGCTGCTTGATGGCAGAGGTGGCCACCAAAATGGAGAAAGCCAGGCGAATGAAATTGCTATTTATGTGGTAAAATCACCTGAATTGGTTATTTGAGATTTTTGACAGAGAGGAGTCAAAGCTCAGGTAGAGGGGGTGACCCTTGGAGAACAGATGAGGTTCCTCCCTGAATTCAACAGAAAGAGGGGCAGGAGAGGTGCTGTGGGCGGGGTTGCATGTTTAGGAGGAGAAACTGAGGCAGGGTCATATGGTGGCTTTAATTTTCTATGCAATAGAAGAGGCAAGTTCTCCATCATTGAGGGGCTTGATGGGGTGCTGAGCAGGTAGCTTGTGGGAGATTTGAGGATGGGGAAAAAGACCTGGGAATTGACCCTCAAAATAAAGTAAGGTAGTAAGGCCCACTCAAGGTCCACTGGAGACTGCCCGTCATGAATGGTGGGTGATTACTCTGCTGTCGATCCTCCCCAGTGTCCTTGGGTCATTGGGTTCAGACACCCAAAAGGAGCAGAGGTATGTGTGTGGGGGGGGTCCAGGGTTGGAATTTTTCTGGGTGCATGTGAAAGAAATCAAGAGGATCAAGGTTCAGAGCATTGGCAGTGTTGCTCTGTGACGGCCATAGAAGGGCAGTAGGCTGGAGAGGGAAGAGGAGAGGGAGACACGTGGATTGGGAGACAGGGAAGAGGTCAATGGATTAAGCGCCCCAGTGAGGCTGCACCCTGTCCCCGCAGAGGTGGCCGAACAGCATGCTGGGGAATAGAACAGGGCACTGGAATGGGAAGTTTTGGAGGCCGACAGTTTTCTGATACTGGGGAAGGAGGCAGCTGAGGTGGTGTGTGGTGTATTAAATGAGATCGAGGAGGATGAGATGCTGAGAGAGCAGCCCATGGGCTAAGCTTCCAGGTGGGAGGCAGCGCCACCCAGGAAGCTAGTATCCAAGACTTCGAGAAACAGGGGCCTGACCGGGAGCCTGTGACCATGGCAAAAGGCGATGGTGTGGCCAAGGGGCAGAAGCCTCGAAGCAGACTTGGTACTGTAGCTGAGGTTTTTCTGTTGTTGTGTTGTTTTGTTTACAATAAAGCAGTGGCATGCATTTTTAGAAGGGGCGGTGGGCAGCAAGGAGGAATCTAGCCTCACTTAAGAAAGTTGCTGGGGAAGCGCTGTCTCCAGGCGCATCGGCTAAGGCAAGGAGGTGACGGGGTGCTCCCGAAGGAGGACCAGGGTTCAAAGGGGGCTTGCTTGTGATGAGGCGGGGATCTGGAGGGCATGGTGCAGTGTCCAGGAGGTAAGCGAGAGCTGTGCTGAGTCTGGGGCCAGTAAATGCGAGCATTGTGTGGGTGACAGTGTTGCAACCCAAGGTTCCCCTTGAGCGTTCATCTGGGTGTTGATGGGTGGTAGCTGGAGATGCGGGAAGTGGAGGTTCGGCTTCAACCATCTGCAGAGGATGGGAGCTCTGGGCCTAATGACCAAAGCTCTTGATTCATAAGATCTTGGATGGAGAATTTGCAAACAATAATCAAATTAGGGTGAGGTCCTTCCAAGCGTCCTAGGAGGGCGTGGACTCGGCTTCCATAGAGCTCTGAATGGTAACTTCTTGGAGGCTGATGCTGTCTTAACCCATCACATCCCATCATCCTGTAGAGAATTAAAAGCTTGACACTTAATGGGAAGAGAGGGGGAAGCCCTTATTTTTCTCTATGATACCCTCTTCCTTGCCTCAATAGACCTAGGAGGCTGGTCCTCAAATCAAGTGTGAGCGGATGTGCGTCCTTCACACCTGGGCTAAGCACGCACCGTCTTGTCACCTCAAGTCTCTCAAGGACCTCCGTGGTCCCTCACTCTCTTTGACTCTCCTCTCGTGACCTGAACTCAGATGGTGCTAGCAGATTCCCTGGCTCTGGGGAAGTCACTTAACATTTTGGAATTTATCCTGCTCATCTGTAAAATGGGAGTAATAACATAATTTAAGTCGCAGGGTTGTTACCAGGATCAAATGGTATAAGAGATCTATAGCACCGCACCTGGAAGCTCAGGAGAGAGTAAAGGAAACTTAGTTTCTCCCACTTTTTTTTTTTTTTTTGCGGTACTGGGGATTGAACCCAGGCAAATTTCTACTCATTCTCCAGCTGACGGACACTGAGTCATTCCGGACACTTCCTGACTTGGGAGCATAGAGGTGTAGCTGCTCCCACATTCCTCTGTTGCTCACGCAACTTCACAGCAGCCATAGATGTCTCAACATCGACGTAGAAGCGGTTGGGTCTCTCCACAGAGCTTAGTGGCTTGAAGGCTGGATGCTCCAGCATCTCAAAGCATTGCTTCACATTCAGTATTTTTAAAACACATGTGGAGATATACATGACTTTTGTAGTATGAACCCATCTCTTCCCTCCCAAACCTATTTGCCCTCTAAAAGGAGACAAGAGCTTTAAATAAAAAATGATTCTCAATTTTCCAGTTTCAGGCAGAGGAGAAGGTACTAATTTGGAGAAGAGTAGAGTTACTTTGGGTGTCGGGCGGTAGTACTGTTGGTGAGGATTATCCTAAAACCACGCTGAAATTGTGTCACCATTAATCATCACTTTTGAGTTCTTTAATTAATGAGGCCAATCCTGTATTTGGTAGAAACATGATTTTTATCTTATTAGTGCATTAAAATATAACAATTTCTTTTATTTGGGAAGGAAGAGATGCAAATGCTTATCCTATTTTTTTCTTTTTTCTTTTGTTTTCTTTTTTATGTTGTTTTGTTTTTTGGTACTAGGGATTGAACCTAGGGGCATTCTATCTCTGAGCTATATCTCCAGCCCTTTCTATTTTTTATTTTGAAACAGGGCCTTCCTAAGTCACTGAGGGCCTCTCTAAGTTGCTGAGGCTGGCCTTGAACCTTTGATCCTCTTATCTCAGCCTCCCAAGTACCGGAATACAGTAGTGTACCACCATGCCAACCTCTAATTCTAATGTTTTAAATGAAAAAGAAAACACGTCTGGGAGTTACAGATTGAAGATAAGGATCGTTATTTTATGCAGGTTTTGAGTGGACTTACCCCATTCATTATGCTTCCTGTCTCTGAATATATTCCAGTGAAACTCCCATAATCTTTATAGAGGATCAAGCAGGAATTGAGTAGATGGCCTGTAGTGATCTGACTGGAAATACTGTGCTATTCAATTTAAATTTGGGCAAAATAAAAACAATTAGAAAATCCTCTATGTAACTTAATATTTTCTGGATAAAGTGGCAATTACTGTTGGGTACTTTATGAGTTCCTGGAAATTTGATATTGCTTTTGAAAAGGTTCTAGCCTTTGCCTGAAGCTCAATGGGCTGTTACAGTCTGATGAGACGAGGCGCATCTCCTACCCTAATTCTCTAATTTTCTCTAAAGACAACTAATAATTATTGAATGGCATCATCTTTTTCTAAACAAGGGGATAGGCTCTTATGTATCAAGTCTATAATCAATTCACCAGAGTTATTAATAATTAGAGAGTAAGCTCATTCAGGCACAACCCCAATAACACAGTAACACAAATGCTATCTTCTCTCTGTATGCATTGCATGGTGACTTGGTAAACTTCAAATTTTCTTTTTATTAGTCATGGTGTTTATTCTATATTTATTCTATATTCTATATAGAATATTCTATATAGAATTCTATATTCTATATTCTATATTCAATTCTATATAGAATATTCTATATTCTATATTCATTATTTATATAGGACAAAGTGTTTATAATATGTTCATTATTTCTATCAATTATTGCATACTGGCAATCATATTCCTATACTCTCATTGTATTTACTAGTTAAAAACCATATTATTCTCCATTTATACAAGACAATGCTACAACTGTTTTTAGCATTAATTTTTTATTTATTGGTTCATTGTAATCATACATCTTGATGGGTTTCAGGGTGGTAGAAGTGTACATGCACGCATCGGTCAATTAGCCCTCCCCTATTTAGCATTATTTTTAAAAGGAAAGAATTATTATACACAGTCATGCTCAGTTATCACATTTATACTATGATAACAATCTGTCTAAAGTTATAAAGTATGCAAGATTATTTTATTTTTAAAACATTCACATTGGTAGTGCCTTCATTTAAACTGCGAATTCAATTTCAGGGAGAAATTCTGTCTAGTTGTGCTACAGATACAGTTTGATCGATGGTTAAAATTTCTGTCTCTGAGTAAACATTGGATTTAGCCTATGTCTACAAGTCTGAGTTGGCTACATGTGATCTGAGTTGCATTTTTTTTTGAAGGGCACCATTCTTTTGCTGGATATTTATACCCTCCCAACCTCCATAGCTCGGGTTCACTCACCCAAAGTCTTTCTGACATTCAAATAGGAATTCTTTCTGTTGCGTTCCCTGTCTTCCGATTCTCTGAAGCAGGCACAAACTCATGGGAGACTTCCTGCCAGCTTCAAGCCACCACCCCTCACACAAGCAGGAGGAGGGCGAAGTACCACTGCTGGCCCAGACACAGTTTTGTTGGCTTGTGCCTAAAGATAATTTAATTTAAAATTTGGCTCCTTTTTTTTATATATTAGGCCATAGTTCTGTGTTGTTCTTTGAGACAGTTTTGGGTTTGGGGAAGAGCTAATTCTTCATGGTCTTTAAGGGCTTAGGAAGGTCAAGGTCCTGGAGTGATGGTAGTAGACAGGACACATTATAGAAAACCAACAGGGCCTAGAAAACCAACACCACCTGGAAACTAGAAAATCAAATGGAGATGAAGTCGGTGATGTACCTGAGCACCCAGTCAGTAGATGAGGTCAGAAATCAGGTGCTGTGACTTCGAAAGCAGAGCACCCAATTATGTATGCATTTTCCCTAGCATATATTCTGCCTTTAGACTCCTCCCCAGTCTTCAAGGCCTCTTCCAAACACATGGCTAAACACGTGTCTGTCCTCCTGCCATTTGCCCCATTCCTCATTCCAGTGGTGTTTCTCGTCATAGGTCAGCTGAATACAGGGAAATGCTTCCTTTCTGAGATGGGGGGACAGCGAGAGGGCTGAGTGGCTGAGTGTACATGCCTTCACCAGTCAACAACGATGCTTCAAGATAACTAATGGTAACTGTGATGGGGAGTTTTGTATACAAGAAATGAATATAATTTTTCCAAGTTCTTTGCCATTATTGAGTATACTGGAAAGGGAAATGGACTAGTATAGAGCTTAGACTATTTCTCCAAAGAAAATACACATAAATCACCTGAAGCTCATGTTTAATTGTAGGTTCTGACTCAGTATATCTGCGCTGAGCTGGGAGATTCTGCATTCTAAAAGTCTCCTAAGAGATGTCCATGTGGTCGGTCCTTGGTTCACACATGAGTAGGAAGGTCTTAGGGGACTCCAAACAATTCATGTTATTCTACATAATTGTGCGTTATCTATATCTAAAAATGTGTGTCATGGGACTGGGTATAAAATATTCCAGTATTGTACTTAAAATTAATCCTAAGGCTTGTATTTTGCTGTGTATATCTGAATGGTTGCTAGCTTTAAATGGTGAAATGTTGAAGGGATATTTCATGGTCTCTAAAAGAAACAGCTAAATGACAGCTTTTGTGTCTTCAACTACTCATAGATTTATTGTTTTCTTCTACCCAAAAGATGGCTGACCCCCCTCCCACCCCACATACACATAGAACTGAAATAGAAATGGGCTTACATGAAGAGCTCACCACTTGGAATTTCACATAAGGGAAAATTTACAGAAGGCCACGATGTGCATGTTTTCATCCCTGAGTGATCTTCTCAAAGAGAAGAGAGTCTAATGTCATCCCTGTCCTTCAAGAAGAAGCACCGATTCGTAGCATAACCCACCAGATTTAGAAGGCCGGATCCCTGGACCTCACGAGGATTGTTCCAGGTGAGAACGGAAGGTCACCACGTCACTGTCTGCTTCATGGACAGCCCCGCTGGGCCCTTCCCCTGCGAATCCCACTCTAGCTGCTCCTGGGAAGACTTCATTCCCACATGAAGATTCATCTTTGTTCCCAGGATAGAGGACCATTCCTGATGTCTGAGAGGTTGAGGACTTAGGAAACCTTAGCTCAACCTGTCCTTAGTAATGACACTGTGGCTTTGGTCCTGAGACACAGTCTACCATTAGACCTCACATAGGACAAAAAATAGAAGCACATCCCAGCATCTATGCCCCCCTTAGATATGCTCCTTCGAAACTGAGGCCTTACCTAGATCTTGTCAGTCCTCTTCTAGATTGGTGGTCCCGGTCCCAAGCCCATTGCCAATGGCAGGACCCCAGCCAACAGCCAACTCAAGCTTTCCAAAATCTCCGCAGAGGCTGCCTGCAGAATCTCTGACTTTCACCTGTTCTTGGATCTCTTCCTCCTCCATCTGTGTAGATGATCCTATTATCCATCTGTGTAGATGATCCCATTATTGTCATTCCATTTTATTGTTATTCCATTTTATTCCTAACTGGGACCACTTGCCTGAACTGGTCAAAATGTGTCCAGTTCTCAAATACTGAGTCTTGCTGCCAGACAT
Source organism: Glis glis (assembly GCA_004027185.1). Taxonomy (NCBI): domain Eukaryota; kingdom Metazoa; phylum Chordata; class Mammalia; order Rodentia; family Gliridae; genus Glis; species Glis glis. Next base: position 35,388 of record PVJS01001512.1, read on the forward strand.
GGTTTTATCCCTGATCTGGCAGGAGTCAGGGTGCAGAAGCTCCCCACCTCAGGGGGCAGGCGTGTTTCTGAGGCCACCTCCCTCATTATGCCACTGAATTACTGCAAGGAGGAAAGCAGAGGACTGAGCATAAACAAGCTTGATGTATGATCTTCAAGCACCAGTGGCTACAGCAAGTGGCTAAGTGGATGCAGTGGCAGGCATGCTTTCTGACTTCTTAGTCTCCGGGATTTTCCCATACCCATGCCTAACTTATTTCTGCACACATATTTGTGTTCAAGATGACCAGCTGTTCCCAAAGTCTGACTTGCAGAATAGTAGAGAGGCTACCAAATTACTGCCTTGAGGAATTATGCTTTTGGTTTTAATAAATTATATTTCACCATTTTCAGTGACAAAAATCAGAATTTAAAACAAACGGCTATTATTCACGTTGCAGATATGGCTGGAGTTTCCTGCCCTGTTTGTTTGTCAAGTTCATCAGAACTTTGAAAGGGCAACATTCCTAGAGATGGACTAATCTGGCTTGGGAGGGGCTGCTATTTATAGCTAATGGGTTCAGATAAGGGTGTGGTTAATATGTCCATATTTATTAGAGATAGGAACAAGAAAGAAAAATTGGGCTGAGGCACTGAAGATTCAGACATGAACTTCAGAAATGTTTTAAGTTTGAATGTAGAAAACAAGTGACAACCAGTAGAGATCATACCTGCACATGAATGTTTGCATGTGCATGCATGTGTATATAAGCAGGGGAGAGGGGACAAGCATACTGAAGGAACAGACAATTCACATGAAACTCAGCCATGATATCACAGTGTTGACTGGAAGTCAGGACAATATAGGGAGAGCCATGTTGCTTCCAGCACTCTCTTCCTTCCCCTCCTGAGCTGGCAGTCCAAGATGTGCTACTACTGTGTTAATAGTAATTTGTGAAAGAACCAGTTTACATTTTCCCCATAAAACCAGGATAGAACTAAATCTGAAAATAGGATTGGACCTTCCAAAACAGTTTTTATTATAAATTTGTCTAGCCATTAAGGAAAACATATTTGTTATCTTGAATCACTCATTAATTGGGAAGCATCCTTCATAAGTAGATATTGGAGTTAAAAATCATAAAGAGCCAGGCACTGTGGTGTACACCTGTAATCCCAGTACTTGCAAGACTGAGATAGGAGGATCGCAGGTTCAAGGCCAGAATCAGCAACTTAGCGAGACCCTGTTTAAAAATAAAAAGGACTGGAGGTGTAGTTCAGAGGTAGAATGACCCTGGGTTCAATCCCCAGTACCAAAAACAAAACAAAACAACAACACCAGTTATGAATGAAGCACTTTGGTAGCCATATTCACACACATTTCCACCTATATAATTTAGTTATTTGTTTTATAGAAATATTTTTCATCTCTAGTAAAATATAGTTAAGTGTGTTTTGTGAAGACCAAATTACTCTCCATGACTGCATTAGTATTGCAACATCCCTCCAACTGGGGACAGGGGTTGAGGGTGGAGATCAGAGTTATGGAAATTTGTAAGATGTGACCTGGAAATAAGCCAAAGGTTTCTATGAGCAGAAATCCAAGAAAATTCTTGTCTCAGAGCCTAGGCACTGCTCTCTGGGAATTCTCAGTCTGTTGCTTAGATAACTGTCACCAGATAAAGGAGTGGATGAGACAGATGGCAGATAGATTATGTAATATAATACTCTGTCCTCAGCCATAGGGGATATGTTCCAGACCTCCTGTGAGGCCTGAAACCCTATACATTATTTTATCCTATATATATGTGATAAAGTATAATATGTAAATTAGGCACAATAAGAGTTTAACAATAATAACTAATACTAAAAAGAACAGTTATAACAACATACTGTAAGAAAATGGCCAGCATCACTATGCTGATGAGTTGGAGCCATTATTAAGCAAAACAAGGGTTATTTGTACACAAACACTGAGATATCATAACAGTAGATCTAATAACCAAGAAAGCTACTGAGTGACTCCTGGGTGGGTGGTGTATACAGCATGGATACGCTGAACCAAGAGATGATGCCCATCCCAGGCAGGGCAGGGCAGAATGGCAAGAGATTTTACAATGCTACTCAGAACAATGTGTAATTAAAAAGCTAATGAATTATTTCTGGGGTTTTCCAATGTAATATGTTCAGACCAGGGTTGACCTTGCATCACTCATGGAAAGCCAGACCACAGATAAGAGGAGACTACTGTAATGGTTGCCCACGGAGGGAGGAGACAGGCAGCAAGCAGAGTCGCACATCTTAGGAAGTCTTGAAAGCATCCTTTACTGTCGTGCATGGTAAAATGTCCGATGTGCATAAAGATGACCAACTCACAAAGAGAAGCTTAGGTCACACGCCATGTCGGCTTCTTTCCATTTCGCCCATGAGACACTCATTGTTCTCCTTGGTTAGGCTGTTATGAGGCGTGCCCACTCTCCTCCTTTGATGTTCATGTCTTCAGGTATCAAGGCAAAGCCCCAAGCAGTCTCTGACATTAAGCAGAACATTCTGGTGCCACCGTCAATTGCAACATTGTGCTTCACACAACGTGCACAAAGGCAGAACCGTCGCCTGTGATGGCCTCTCCCCCCTCCCTCTTCACCTCACCCTTCCTCAGTCCCTGCACTCCTCACTTCATGGAGCCCGGGGGTTGCGAGGCAGGTGCCTGCGGGGCCAGATAGGGCTGAGCGGGACTGTGGCCAACTGCTCTGGGCTAGCCGCTGACGAGTCCTGCTGCTCTACGTGAAAGCAGGCCTGGAGTCTCCACATCTTCTTCTCACAGGAAGTCTTGCGTTGGGATTTTTATGTGAAATTTCTGAACTTTTATGTCTGTTAATGTACTACTTTAAAATGTGGGGTCACTTGGTAGGACAAATCTGGACCACAGACTTGAATCTGTCACTTCAGCCCATTCTGTCTTTGAAATTCACCCCATCTTTGAGTGTCCCCCAACCCTGACCTGTGTCTAATTAAGTATGTATTAGGATAAAGATATGTATTAAGATAAAACTTCAAGACTGGCATGTTGACGCACACCTGTAATACCAGTACTTGGGAGGCTGAGACAGGAGGATTGCAGGGTCAAGACCAGGCTCAGCAATTTAGTGAGACTCTGAGCAACCTAGTGAGAGCCTGCTGCAAAACAAAAAATTATTATTAAAAAGGGTTGGGGGTGTCAAAGGTAGAATGCCTCTGGGTTCAATCCCCAGTAACCTACCCCCCAAATAAGACACAATTTCAAGATAGATTATAATAGTAATCTTGTATAATAGCATATTCTATGATAAATAGCAGTATATTATAATAACATAACCCTGGAAAGCAATATATATACTCTAGTTATAAATGGCATATTAGGAGAAAGTTTTTACATAATTTATTCCTAAAAAGTTGAATTCATAACAGAACAAAATAAAGCTCTAGTTAGTATTCCTTAGTGGTTATAAATCTCTCTAAGCTATTAAGATCTAGCCTAGGGCAACTTTAGGATGGTAGGGACAGAATTCTGATTAAATTAATTATGGTCAGGTGCACAGCCCAACAAATATGCATTTTAATCAAATCATTGAGATAGGAAAGTTAGAATCGAGCTTATGGATTGTGAGAAATATTTTATTGACCTTTTTGTTTGAGATATCAACAGCTTTTTTTTAAAATTGACAAATAAAAATTGTATATATTTAAGCCAGGCATGGTGGTGCACACCTGTAATCCCTGTACTTGGGAGGCTGAGATAGGAAGATCACAGGTTCAAGACCAACCTCAGCAACTTAGTGAAGCCCTCAGCAACTTAGCAAGACCCTATTTCAAAATAAAAAAAATAAAATAAAATGGGGATGTAGCTCATAGGTAGAATGGCCCTGGGTTCAATCCCTAGTAACGCGCACACACACACACACACACACACACACACACACAATTGTATGAATTTATCATACACAACATGATGTAGTATATCAAAGGTTTCTGTTAGTAAACATGGGGGTCATTGTCATTTATCCCTCTTGGCAAAGTTCTGGGCTTCAATAAGCTCCAGAAGAGTTACATAGTCATCCCTGCTGCTAACACCTCCCTTTTCTGTCCTCCCGTTTGCCTCGAGAGCCCCCAGTTCAGCTCAGGGTAACAACGTTCTCAGACTGGTGTTGCTTTGGGGCCCCTTATCAGCTTCATTGGACTTTGTGGCATAAACTTTATGTCAATGTGATAACTATACAGACTGGGGGGAGACTGGAGGAACCCCAGACGCCCCATTCCCTAGATGTCAACCCCTGCGGGATCCGGAGGACTCCCACACCCCCTTAAGCGGTGCTGCCTGGCACCTGGCACTGTCATCCCCAGGGAGGCCTGGCCCATGGCTGACTCACGTTCAGGACTTCTCCTTGGCTCTGTCTTGCCTCAGACCTCCCCTTCTTTACCAGCCTTGGGACTCTGGGCATCCCAAAAGGCTCACTGTCACTCGGAGGCAGATCCGTCGGGCCCTCAGCAACAGCCAGGTGGCATCTCAGCCCCTGCCCCGGGTCACCTTTGGCACAGCTGCTTTAATGTTGAGACCTGAGCTGCAGCTCCTGACCCACAATTCTGGCTGAAACCTGTTGTACACTTGCTTTTCTCTGCTCAGTCTTACAACCTTGAGTTGTTTGTGTCTGCAGCATGGTCTACTTGCCAAGGAGTCCTGCTTTCCTTTTATTTTTTTCTTGTGCTAGGTATTGAATCCAGGGGCATTTCTACCTTTGAGCTACACCCTCAGCCCTTTATATTTTTTAATTTTGAAACAAGGTCTCACTAAGTTGCAGGGAGCCTCTTGAAGTTGCTAAGGCTGGCTTTGAACCTGCCATCTTCCCATCTCAGCCTCTCAAGTACTGGGATTATGGGTGTGTACCAATATGCCCGGCCCTTGTTTCTTCCTTCCTTTTTCTTTTCTTTTCTTCCTTTTTTCTTTTCTTTTCTTTTCTTTTCTTTTCTTTTCTTTTCTTTTCTTTTCTTCTTTTCTTTTCTTTTCTTTTCTCTCTCTCTCCTTCCCACTCCCCCCTTCCCTCCCTCCCTTCTTTCTCCTTCCTTCCTTCCTTCCTTCCTTCCTTCCTTCCTTCCTTCCTTTCTTTCTTCTTTCCTTCCTTTCTTTCTTTCGTACTGGGGATTGAGCCCAGGGGCATTCCACCCTTGTTTCTTGCTATTACATACCTGCCTGGAGTGAGCTGCCTTCCTATGTTCCCTCTTTTTTTCTCCCGCAGTGGTTTTCCTACTATACAATGCCTTTTGAAAAATTCAATCATTTTCCTCCCAGAAACACACCTCCAGAACAGCGCTGCCACCTCCCTTCCCTTCTGGGGGTCCCTGGTGTAGGATGGGCCTACGCTCTATCTCTGCCATCTTTACCATCCTCAGTGCGGCCGGAGGGACTGGGTTGCCTAATGTACAACCTGGGAGTGGCTGAGGCTGGACTGGTAATCTGCAGGCAACATCCTTTGCCAGAGGAATGTAACCTTAGAGTAAAAATTTCCTTGAAGGTCCTCTTGTGCTTAAGGAAGGGTGTGTGTGTGTATGTGTGTGTGTGTGTGTGTGTGTGTGTGTGTGTGTGTGTTGTATGTTACTGGGGATTGAACCCAGTGGTGTTCAACCTCTAAGCTACACCCCCAACCCTATTTATTTTTTGTCTTGAAACAGGGTCTTGCTAAATTACCATGCTGGTCTTGAACCTGCGATTCTCCTGTTTCAGCCTCCCAAGTAGGAGTGTGAGGATTACAGGCGCTGACCACTGCACCCGGCTATTATTTTTATTTCAAGGGAAAGGGCTGGAATTCCATTGAGAAACCTCAATTCCATTGAAAAGTCACACTAGGACACAATGGCTGAATTTGCACATCATGGAGACAGACTTTCGGTTTTTCTAAATCAAGGTGGCCACTCTCTGCCTGTCTCTCCCAGTTCACATCTACTGGTTGGAGGAGAGAGCCTCAGCAAGGGGCCGGGCATGGTGGCGCATGCTTGTAATCCCAGTACTTTGGGAGGCAGAGACCGGAGGATCCAGGTTCACAGCCAGCCTCAGCTCTCTCTGTCTCTCTCTCCCTTTCTCTCTCTCTCACTCTCTACTTAGTGAAGCCCTCCGCAACTTCGTGAGACCCGGTTTCAAAATAAAGTATAAAAAATAGGGCCGGGGGTGTAGCGCGGAGGTAGAACGCCCCTGGGTTCAATCCCCGGTACTGCAAAAAAAAAAAGAAGATTCGAAGGGGCCTCAGTCCCCCCACAAAATAATCTCCATCTGGAGGCAACGACTTGTAGGGAAGACCCCACCCTACCTGATTCATTTAGTTCATGATTAATCCCTTAAAGATTCAATTTAATGACAGAGCAGTTCTAGAAATTCCTGTAGGATTAGACACTATGTTAGCTGGTGCAGTTACATGAATGATAGTGAATAAGAATGGTTTCTTCCTTGAAGCAGTTTATTGTCCAGTGGAAGAGAAAGACAGACAGTGAAGCAGGTTTGAAATAAATACAAACAACTTCTTCCTATAAAGTGATTGTTTTTTTTTTTTTCTGGGACAATCTACTTAATACTTGCAAATAAAGGATTAAAATACTTCCCTTAGAATGGGTCGTGGTGATGCACACCTGTAATCCCAGTATTTGGGAAGCTGAGACAGGAGGACTGAAGGTTTGAGACCAGCCTCAGCAACTTAGCAAGGCCCTCAGCAACTTTGTGAGACCCTGTTTCAAAATAAAAATAGGGCTAGGGGTGTAGCTCAGAGGTAGAATGCCCCTGGGTTCAGTCCCCAGTACAAACAAAACAAAACGAGACAAAACAGCAACTTCTGTTAGTCTTGGCAGTACTGGAGACGACTTGTTCCTTGAATTTCCCAGGTCTAGGAAAGGGGATTTATTGAACCTACTTGCTCAGCAGCTAACATGAGCAGAGCATCTGCTCTTTCCACATTTGCCGGTATCACAGCATTAATGACCAGGTACCAGCGGTGCCAATCCCCCCACCCTGACACGCTTCCAGCTGGATGGTGGGAGACCACCACCACACACTCCATGTAGCACAACTGCATGGTGTGGTTGACTGAGTCAGTCAACAAGGTCACAAGGTTGGGAAGTATTTTTCTTTCTCTTTTTTTTTTTTTTTTTTGCAGTACTGGGGATTGAACCCAGGGGCATTCTACCTCCGGGCTACACCCCCAGCCCTATTTTTTATTCTTTATTTTGAAACAGGGTCTCACTAAGTTGCGGAGGGCCTCACTAAGTAGCTGAGGCTGGCCGCAAATCCGGATTCTCTGGTCTCAGCCTCCCAAGTACTGGGACTACAAGCGTGAGCCACCATATGCTTTTATTGGTGCATAAAAAGTGTTGCTAGCCAGGTGTGGTGGCGCACATTTGTGATCCCAGTACTTGGGAGGCTGAGACAGGAGGATTCCGGTTTGTGGCCAGCCTCAGCTACTTAGTGAGACCCTGTTTCAAAATAAAGAATAAAAAATAGGGCTGGGGTGTAGTTCGGAGGTAGAATGCCCCTGGGTTCAACCCCCAGTACCGCAAAAAAAAAAAAAAAAAAATGTTGCCTACACTAGTGTTTGACCTAAGCTGTGAAGAGAACTCAGCTGCTGTGGCAGTTTCTTTTTTATCATTTGGGGAGAATTTTTTTTTCTTTTTTTAAAGATTCCATCTGTCTGCAAAATGATCCATCTAAAAGGTAGAGCTATGCAGTGACTTAAAATAGAGCTTGAATTAATTTTTGCAAGCCGAGGAACCCTAATAGCAAATACATTTGCAAGGATCTTGTTTATCATAAAGAGGAATGTTTTGCTTGTTTAAGGAAGACAGCACGTCTTTTTTACACTGCCTCTTCGGCGAGGATATTGCATTAACATTTGGTAGGAACAACCGATTGCAGTTGCTCCAGTTATCACCCTTCTCTCGCACCAACATGATTAATATCACATAATAAATGATAATAAGTGAAATAATAAATGAAGGAACCCTTAGTGGAAAATTTTTTTCAAAAGGCATAGTTGATATTAGAAATGCAAATATGGGCCTGGTGTGGTGGTGCATGCCTGCAATCCCAGTACTTGGGAGGCTGAAGGAGGAGGATCGCCAGCCTCAGCAACTTAGTGAGACCCTTGGCAATTTAGCAAGATCCTGTTTCAAAATAAAAAAAAATAAGCCGGGCATGGTGGCGCACATCTGTAATCCCAGTACTTGGGAGGCTGAGACAGGAGGATCACAGGTTCAAGACCAGCCTCAGCCTCAGCAACTTAGTGAGACTTACAGCAACCCAGTGAGACCCTGTTTCTAAATAATAAATAAATAAATATAAATAAATATATGTGTGTGTGTGTGTGTGTGTGTGTGTGTGTGTGTGTAAATAAATAATAGGGCTGTATAGTAGCTCAGAGGTAGAATGTCTCTGGGTTTAATCCTTACTGTCAAAAAAAAAAGTGGTTGCTTGTGTAACTCATAACCATTTTGACTGAATTGACTGGATTAGCTAAACATAAAGTGCAGGCCATGTCCTGGCACCTTTGGTGGGGTACATAGGGCCAGAAAACATCAGCTCCACATATTGGGAAGCCCAGCGACGGCAGGAGCGCGCTCTCTGAGGGCATAGACGCAGTTTCAGCAGAAGGATCTCAAAGCTGCAGCACGATCTCCCAGCCTGCTAACTAGAGCTCGGTGTGCCCCCCTATCTGAACACTCCAAATGCTCACCCAGTGACTGTTGGAGCAGATATGTAGCTCTAGATAAAAATGGAATTTTTATTGTCACAATTCGTTTATGTGGTGTTGACTTTGGGGAGCAAACATGCTGGGATCAGACCTGCCTGGTATGGCTCCAGGCAGTGATGTCAGCAGCTGCTCGTTAAATAAATTAAAGATTCCTGTAAGGCCAAGTTACACAATCAGAAACACAGCAATCTCTCTCTGTGTGCTTTCTACCACAAGGTTTGTGTAACTTCAGGGCAAAACCCAGAGCAAGTCTGCTGGCAAGTCTGGGAGTTAGCCATTATTTTCTAGAATAGGAAAATAAATGGCACGTATCTGAAAACATCCACACACACCCGCACCCACACACATGTACACACACACACACACACACACACACACTCACACTTCAGCTGATTTCTCCAGCCCCTGGGAAGCGTGTGAGGTGGGTGAAAGATTGTAGGAGGACGGCTTCGAAAAGCTTGATTCTATGCGAAGTGAGATGAGTCAGTCACAAAAAAATGAAAGGTCAGATGTTTTTCCTCATGTGGAAGCTAGGGAGAAATTGGGCTACAGGAGGGATTCCAGACAAAGGAGGAGAAACCCTAGTGGAGTGAGGGAGGGGCCTACGGGAGGGAGAAGGGTGGGGGAGGGAGACTCAATGAAGGAAACACTTCCGTGGACACAATGAACATACACAAAGTTATCAATGCCAATCACAATGTCGTGCACGCGGAGGGCGATGGAGCAGGTGGAGCCCAGGGAGGCTCACCGTGTGCTGTGTGCATGTATGTCTCTATTGCCCTGAACTTTGTCATGATGTATGATTACAATGCACCAATTAAAAAACAAGCTTGATTCTCCATTGATTCTCATCAGTGAATGTCCCAGGTGACACCAGATGGTCTCTCTGGCCCATTCTAAACTTTGCTTACCGTGCATGTGAGTGTGGGGAAGGAAGAGCATGTTGTACACTCAGAGGAAGAGGAGATCACCCTTTATGTTGGGTGTTTGCTCTTCCCCAACCCTTACCATGTAACAGATCGAGAGAAGAAGAAAGCTGAAGAAAATTGAAAAACAAAACAAGACAAACAAAACAAAACAACAAGAAACAAACAAAAACAAAAACATGAAAAACATTAAAATTTTTTATTTATTTATTTTGTTTTGCGGTACTGGGGATTGAACCCAGAGGCATTCTACCTCCGAGCTATACCCCCAGCCCTATTTTTTATTCTTTATTTTGAAACAGGGTCTCACTAACTTGCGGAGGGCCTCACTAAGTAGCCAAGGCTGGCCATGAACCTGCGATCCTCCTGTCTCAGCCTCCCAAGTACTGGGATTACAAGCGTACACCACCACGCCCGGCCGAAAAAATTTTAAAATATACTTTTATTGCTGAGTGTGTAATCCCATGCTCAGCAATAAAAGTATATTGCTGGTGCTCGCCTGTAATCCCAGTACTTAGGAAGCTGAAACAGGAGGAGCCTCAACAAGTTAGCTAGACCTTCAGCAACTTAGGGACACCGGTTTCAAAATAAAAAAAAGGAAAGGGCTGAGGGGTAGCTCAGAGGTAGAATGCCCCTTGGTTCAATCCCCAGTAACACACACATACATACAAAAAAAAAAAAAAAGAAAAGGAAAATACTTTCATTGTTGCACTGTAATTATACATGATAATGAGGTTCAGTGTAATAGAAACACACATGCACACAGCGCTTGGTGTGTCTCTCTCCTGATCCCACCCCGCTCCCTCCCCTCCCCACACACGTTGTTGGAATTAATGGGTTTTTTTTTTGGTACTGGGGATTGAACCCAGGGACATTCTACCTCCAAGCTACACCCCCAGCCCTATTTTTTATTCTTTATTTTTGAAACAGGGTCTCATTAAGTTGTGGAGGACCTCACTAAGTAGCTGAGGCTGGTTGGGAACCCGGATCCTCCTGTCTCAGCCTCCCAAGTACTGGGATTACAAGCATGCGTCACCACGCCCAGCTTAATGTTGATAATCAGTATTTGAACTGTTTCCTTTACCACGTCTCCTCCCCCTCCCTCCCTTAATCCCCTGGAATCTCTCCTCATTTATCTGAAGTCTCTTTTGTTTCCCGATTTCTCTCTAGCTTCCACATATGGGAGAAAATCTGTGACCCTTCACTTTCGGAGACTGGGTAATCTCACTTAGCATAATATTCTCCATCCATACTCTCTGGGTAATCTCGCTTAGCATAATAGTCTCCATTCATATTCTCTGGGTAATCTCGCTTAGCATAATATTCTCCATCCATATTCTCTGGGTAATCTCACTTGGCATAATATTCTCCAACCTTATTCTCTGGGTAATCTCATTTAGCATAATAGTCTCCATCCATATTCTCTGGGTAATCTCGCTTGGCATAATATTCTCCATCCATATTCTCTGGGTAATCTCGCTTAGCATAATATTCTCCATCCATATTCTCTGGGTAATCTCACTTGGCATAATATTCTCCATCCATATTCTCTGGGTAATCTCATTTAGCATAATATTCTCCATCCATATTCTCTGGGTAATCTCGCTTAGCATAATATTCTCCATCCATATTCTCTGGGTAACCTCACTTGGCATAATATTCTCCATCCATATTCTCTGGGTAATCTCGCTTAGCATAATATTCTCCATCCATATTCTCTGGGTAATCTCACTTGACATAATAGTCTCCATTTATATTCTCTGGGTAATCTCGCTTGGCATAATATTCTCCATCCATATTCTCTGGGTAATCTCACTTAGCATAATAGTCTCCATCCATATTCTCTGGGTAATCTCACTTAGCATAATATTCTCCATCCATTTTCCTGCCAAACATGAAATTTTGCTGCTTAGAAAAATTTTGTGAAATGTGAGTGAGAATGAGTTCTAAGCTATATTCTAAGCCTTTTGAGAAAATAATCCTTACTTAGAAATGTGGTGAGTTCATGAAGTTTGACTTATTGATGTAAACTTTTCAAGAAACTTAACATTGTATTAAAAAAATTCTAAAAGTTGATAGGATTCTAAATTGATGACTAATCTTACCCATCAGGGAAAGGTCTGAATGCAATAATTTTCCAACTGGAGTTCTAGAGATTGCTAAAGATTCCTCTTGTCTCTAATGATGTGCAAGGTGCTTACGGGCTCTAAATAAACACAAACACAGTATTGAAGTCCAAGTAAGAAGCAAGAACTCTGTTCTTTTCTGCCTTGGGTGGTTGAACTGGAACAATAGCAGAATCATGCCACAAAGTTCCAGACTCTACTGGCTACCTGAAGGTGTTGCTTCGTTTCAAGACACTTGACCTGTTTGCTGAAGTCTTTGAAAATGGACTGTAAGGATTTGGCAGGTCCCACTGTTAATCCAGGAGCAGAGAGGAAGGAGCTCCAACAGACAGAGCAAAACACAGTCGTCTTGCAAAGGAAAAAAAATCCACTGGGGCCGCTCTATGAAGACATTTATGAGAGGCAGGATAAAAATCCATTTAATGATTTTTTCCTCTGAGCACTATGGAAAAGAATCTTGCCAAAATACAGTAATTTAAATTCAATTCAACAAACATTTGCTGAGTACATACTTTGGGACACATAGTATTTTGCAATGAAAACAAAAATTGGGTCGAATTAAAAAAAAGTCTAAAAGGTCATTGCATAAATGTGACCAGTATATGAATAATCTTTCTCTCTTAGTTGTTTTTCCCTTTGGGGAACATTTCTGCCTTATTCTCTTAGGGAATATAATTTTCTTTACTCTTTCTGTATTCTTTTGAAATGCATGAGTATTTTCACCATATTTTAACTTTTTCTTAAATGTTTCATGCTATTTGCAATTATATATGTGTGCTCTTTATATATATATATATATATATATATATATATATATATATATATATAAAATAACATATATATTCCCAAGACTAGAATTTATTTCCCACTCCCTCCCATCACCTATCTATGTGGACTCTTTGGCTGAATATTTGATAGGTTCTTTGCTTTGATGAAATAAACAGGATAAAAGCCAGAACTAAATTATAGTCCTTGTGACTATGGTTCTATTGCACAAATTAGTTAGATTCTCTAGGCCTCGATTTCCTTTTATATAATATTTATAAACAGTAAAACATGGAAAAGCAATCTCTTGGATTCATTGCTAGAACCCTTGATAGCACTGTAATTTGTAAGAAGGATGAAGGCAATATGGCCCAGATGGCTGGTAGGTGGCAGTCTATTAAGTCAACCCTAAATCAGATTAATTGCATATTTACTTAGTTGCTTGGACATTTGAGATATAGTTGAGGGGTTATAAAAGGGGTCTTAAATTAATGATGTGTCTGAGATAAAATATTTGGCTGGGAAGTATTTTTATTTTTATTTTTTTTGGTACTGGGGATTGAACCCAGGGACATTCTACCTCTGAGAAACACTCCAGCTCCATTTTACTTTTTTTTATTTTGAAACAGGGTCTCGCTAAGTTGCTGAGGACCTCGCTAAGTTGCTGAGGCTGGCTGCGAACCTGCGATCCTCCTGTGTCAGCCTTCCGAGTACTGGGATTACAGGCATGCATGGGAAGTATTTTTTATATACTATCAAGTAATAAAAGCTTCAGAGATGCCTGCTTTGTAGGTTAAATATCTCCTAGCAATAAACTGATGAATTGGATTAATGTGGAAGACATCAGCATATCTATTTGGAAGTCCCCAGAGGAAGCCAGCTACTAGATTGGATTAGAGACCGATTCATGCTTGTAAGGACAGGCTTGGTATCCAGTATCTTATCATCTGTGTGACTTCTGAGTTGAAAGCCACAAGCTTTGCAACAGGATCCTAGAGTAGCAGACACTATCCCCTGAATGACATGGATCAGAAATGGACAGTTTCAGAAAAATGTACAGAAACTGAACAAATGTACAGAACCTGAAAAAAATAACTTCAGCAAAACCCCCCAAACATGGCAACCTTCAGAGAAGCCATGTTCACTCTAACCTGCTCACCAGGGAGCTTGTTAGTGGAGAGACAGGAGGGTCCCAACTAAACATCTTCTGCAGTTGGACCAAGGTGACGGAGAGCTGAGTGGTGACAGGTAGCACTCGGGGTTGACACTGCCATGTGACAGCAGAACTAGATGGGTGTGAAGCAAGCAGAATTGGGGATAATTCCTTAGGAAAGGCCTCAGGCTAGCTCTGAAGAAAACCAACTTTGCAGGAGAAGTTAAAATCAGTTTACTTTAAGTCAGGTCTCTTATACAGTCTATACCTATAGTGTTTGCACTGGCTCTCCTAATAGATGAAGCATCTTCAGTTCTAAAACATCCTACAGTTCCTTGGGCTGATTGACAGCACTTGGGGAGAAATTAACACTTTCGAGTTATTACTGTTTCCCTAAATAAATCACAGACAGAAGCTACTGAATGACACCAATCACTCAGATGACACCCAGATGGAGGGGCAGTTAATTGACTGGACTTGGAGTTGGACTGCTCTGAGATTGACACTGGGCACCCCATGTGAAGATGTGTTTGGCTAAAGGCTTGAGTGTCCGTGACAAAGGTGCCATGAATGAGCTCTTTCAATGTTTTGTGTCAAAGCGATTGTATCTGTCAGCATTCTTGCAGCTATAATCTAAAGATTGGTCACGTAACTTAGAGGAAAGAAGATTTTATTTTATTTTATTTTGTGGTACTGGGGATTAAACCCAGGGACATTCTACTTCCGGGCTACACCCCCGGCCCTATTTTTTATCCTTTATTTTGAAACAGGGTCTGACTAAGTTGCGGAGGGCCTCACTAAGTAGCTGAGGCTGGCCGTGAACCCGGATCCTCCTGTCTCAGCCTCCCAAGTACTGGGATCACAAGCGTGCGCCACCACACCTGGCAGAAGATTTATTTTCTTAAGGTTTCGGGTTCAGTTCATGTGAGGCTGGGGACTGCGGATCTTAGGGCATGGTGACAGGAAGAAGAGAAAGGGAAAACACATAGACTGTGCTCACATAGTGGAGGCCGGAAGCAAGAGAGCGAGCAGGGGGGAGGAACCATATATAATCTCCAAGGCTGCACCCCCAGGGACCACCTCCTCCAGCAACTCCCTGCCAGCCTACTGGGTACTACCCAGGTAAATCCATTAGAATGGATTTACTCACTCCTGGGATTACAACCCTCATGACTCAATTATATCAACCCTGAATATTAATAAATGAGCTCTCTAGGGGACATTTTATATCTAACTATAACAGCGATCAACTCTGAAGGAAGAACTATTTATTTGTTTATACCATGCAAGGTATTTTTGATGAAATCTCTCCCAGGGACAATGGCTCTTCCAAGGTGAGATAACAGAAGTTTCAGTGACTTTTTCCCCAATATCTGAGCATTCTAGGACAAGGCCACAGCTGTATAAAGCTTCTAACAGCCCAAAGTCCCCCCTTTTTTTTGTGGTACTGGGGGTTGAACCCAGAGGCATTCTACCTTCAAGCTACACCCCCAGTCCGATTTTATTTCTTATTTGGAAACAGGGTCTCGCTAGGTTGATGCGAGTGTCATTACTTGCGGAGGCTGTCCTTGAACCTGTGATCCTCCTGTCTCAGCCTCCCAAGTACTGGGATTACAGGCATGCACCACCATGCCTGGCTCCCGAAGTCCCTTTAAAGTAAGTTAGCATTGTGGGTCGAAAGGTGTATTCGAATGTTGAGCTGTTTTTGTTTTTCTAAGAGTTCCCATCAAATTCTATGGAAACTGATAGATTACTAACCAAGTAAATATAACTTCCTGATTAGTTTGTAAAACACACCCACCATCTAACCAAAGAATAGGAGCTCAAGGGAGGAAAAGACCAAAAATGGTAGAGTTTGTTATTATATTTCCCAGCCAAGTTTTCCTTGTAGGTAATTTATAATCACATTGTCACCAGGGGCAAGGACATTTTCAATTTTAATTTTTTTTTGTTTCTGGGCATTGAACCCAGGAACATTCCTTCTCTGAGCTACACCCCCAGCCATTTTTATTTTTTATTTTGAAACAGAGTCTCACTAAGTTGTTGAGGGTCTTGCTAAGTTGCTGAAGCTGGCCTCGAACCAGTGATCCTCCTGTCTCAGCCTCCCAAGAACTGGGATTACAGGTGTGAGTCACCGTGCCCTGGTTCAAGATCATTAAAAAAAAATTGAATGTGTTTGTATATGTAATATGTAAGTCAAAGATTAAGGAGTGTGCCTTTGCAAAAGTTAATGTTCCCTGGTAGTAGTCGGTTTAGTTTTAAATGCAACAGTGTGATCTAAAAGCAACTTCTATGAGTGCAATACTGGATGAAGTGGGGGTGGTGGAGGGAGAGGGTGCGTTCTTCCTCATGGTCCACAGGAAAGGAGAAAGGTTGAAAACCAGAGAGTTCAGAATCGTAGCTGTGAACTGAGAGTTTGGGGATATCTTGAACAAGGTGAGGAGATTCCTTGGCAATATTTTTGAGTTGGAGGAAAGATCATTAACGGGGAAAAGTGTGTGGCAAAGAATGTTTTGGTTTTATTTACACGGTTATGCTAGAAGAGATCAAAATGCGCACGACTCCAAATCTCCCTGGCTGCATTCACCATTGCTTTATTGAACCAGGTGAGGCCCCAGCGCCCCCGCCATCACTGCTGACTTCTCGCTGTTCTGCAGATGTGTAGGAAACACCTGCAAGGTGTAAAATGCCCTGTGCTGGGGACTCTGTGGAATTTATCATTGACATAAGTCATATCCAAGAGACGGTTCCTCTCAAATGCCTTGCACTTGAATCCAAATCTGTTTGGAACATTTAAAAGTTGTTAAATAGTATTTGAAAATATTTACCACACAAAAACAATTGAATGAATTAATATTTTGATGAATTCACAAAATCATCTGTTGTCTTTGGTATTATCTCCATCAGTGCTTCCCCAAATATGGTGGCCATATCCACAGCATCAGCACCACCTGGGGCTTGCTAGAAATGCAGGTTCCTGGGTGCCACCCCACGCCTACTGAATCAGGACCTCTGGGGCCGGGCCCAGCTCTGCCTTAGCAAGCCCTCCAAGTGATTCTGACGCACACTCAAGTCTGAGAAGTGCCAGTCTATGTGAAACTACATGATGAGACCGTGTACTTTTTGTTTGTTTTAATCAGTAGTTCCAAATGTCAATGAGAAAAACATCTGGTGCATATTCCACAATTGGCCCCCCAAAAGTCAAAATATTATTATTCATGAAGCTGAAAAGATTGCTATAATGACAATCATTTGCAGAATCAGGTGAAAAGACAGTAGAAGGCGGACGTGAAGAGTTGAGGAAAAAAACTACATTGGGAAAGATATTTAATAATTATTTGTATTTTAAAAGACATTACGTTTTCTTGTTGATGAAAACTTTCTGTCATTTAACTTGAGTAGGTTGGCTCCTAGACACAATAGTTGCCTAGGACTGTCTCTTTCAACAGAACTGGAATCCAGAGCATACAGGAATAAACAAAACCTGCCCTTTTCATTGTTTAAATTAGAATGTCACAAATTACTTGTGAAAATGAATGGCTCCCCCACCCCCGTTTCCAAATTCATCCTGGGCTGTTACTTCTATAAAACACTCTTAAGTGAATTACTAAAAAACTGAGATAAGAAAGATGTACATAATGCAAGCATCAGTGTTTTAGTATTAGAATCAACAGACGTGAACAGACTCTATTGAATAAACGGCTCACCGCAGGCACCATCTGGCCACATCCGGCACAGTGTTGGTTACATTGGTTATACCACCTCTGCTGTGTGATCACTAGTAACTGATCCTACTGAAAGATGAGGTAGGCCAAAACACCAGGGAAGATATGTAGATATTTAAAATCTTCCAAAATACAAACTATTAAATATTGTCCCCAGTGTCTCTTCCCCAACTCTTATTTTAATATTAATATTAAGTTAATATTAGTTAATATTAATATCGCTGCCAATACATAATTTAATTGTGAAAACAACCCGTAAAGCAAAATTAAAACTACCCTAACTTTCCCTATAACATTCTCTGCTAAACCTAGCACTTTTAAACATGTTTCTTTGCAACACCAGAGCTCTAAGCTGTGTAGACACCAGCTACCTGGAATCGCTATCCACACCCTAGAAGCAGCACAATCTGACTGAGTTTGAATCTTGGCCCCAGCCAAGAAAGATATTGAAATTACCAAACTCAATATAAATAGCAACTATATTTAAATAGAGCAACAATATAATAGCAACTATATATAGTTCAAAAAGATAACAGTTGGTTAACATTTGCTGTGATTTGCTCCGTCCAGTCATCCATGTATCCATCCTCCATCTTCCCTTGTCCATCTGTCTTGTGCCTCAACTCTCTTACCTGTAAAATGAGTATAATATTAACTCCTACCTCACAGGATGATGGAGGGGAATTCTGGTGACTGAGGATATATTTAAGGATACTTTAAATGAATAGCTATGGATTTTAAGTTATTATATACGTAGAGAAATGAGGGTATCAAGAAGGAGGAGTACATTGAAAAGTGGTAGGATCGGTGTAGTGTAAATCTGGCTGTTAAACAATTATTGGAGTTGGTACTATAGGAGAAGGGTGGGAAGATAAAGGGTCGTTATCATGGTCTGAATATTCGTGTTCTCCTAAAAGTCACATGTTTAAGTTCTCATTTGGAGATGGGACCTTTGGGAGCAAATCAAGATTGGATGATGTTATACAGGTGGAGCCTTCATGATGAGATTGGAGCTCTCACAACAAGATACACCAGAACTAACTCTCTCTCTGACACTTAGGAAAGGCCATGTGAGCACCCGCAAGAAAGTAGTCACCTGGCAGAGGGGAAATGGCCCCTCCCTTGAATCAGACCATGCCGGCATCCTGATCTGAGACCTCAGCTTCCAGAACTATGGAGAAACAGACTTCTGATGTTCAAGCACCCGTCTATGGAAGTTTGTTATAGCAGCTCTAGCCGACTGAGATGGCGGAGGTCATGAAATTATGATTTGGGGATGAAGTGGAGTTCACGACAGTGGACTTCTGTAACTGGAAGTGGTTGGATGAGACGGTTGCTTTTTTTTTTTGCGGTACTGGGGATTGAACCCAGGGCCATTCTACCTCCAAGTTTCACCCCCAGCCCTATTTTTTTATTCTTTAGTTTGAAACAGGGTCTCACTAAGTTGCGGAGGGCCTCACTAAGTAGCTGAGGCTAGCCACGAACCTGGATCGTCCTGTCTCAGCCTCCCAAGTAATGGGATTACAAGTGTGCGCCACCACGCCCAGTTTGAGACGGATGCTTTTAATGCTAACGTATGGTACTTGAGACTAAACCTGCAGCTCAGATTATAAAGCTTACAGAAGACTGAATCCTGGATTTCTTTTTGTGTCCTCTGAGATGCGCCATGAGGGATTAAGAAGGTGTACCAAAGTTCCTGGAAGTGTCAGGCTGTCTTTATAGCTTGTCTTATTTAGACCAAAATAGATTGATATCACTTATGCATCCATTCATTCAGGAATATTTAGGTGCTTAAAGAATGCCAGGCGTGGTCTTCAGAACTTGGAATGCAGACATACTCGTCTGTTTTCCTTGTCTTTTTTGGGGGGGGATACCAGAGATTGAACCCAGGGGCATTCTACCTCTGCGCTACACCCCCGGCCCTATTTTTTATACTTTATTTTGAAACCGGGTCTCATGAAGTTGCGGAGGGCCTCACTAGGTAGGTAGAGAGAGAGAGAGAGAGAGAGAGAGAGAGAGAACTCAGGCTGGCCGCGAACCTGGATCCTCCAGTCTCCTCCTCCCAAAGTACTGGGATTACAAGTGTGTGCCACTGCTCCCGGCCTGTTTTCCTTGTCATAATGGTGCTTATAGTCTAAGAATATAGGAGCGGTGGTGGTGAGGCAGATAATTAATGATAAACATAATAACCAGGTAAATTATACAGTGTGTTAGAGGTGATAATTGCTGAGAAATAAAGGAGTGCTGGGGGTAGGTGTGGGAAGTGAAGGTACTTCACATATTAATAGATATTTGGGGTAAAATTGGCCTCCAAGAGAAGGCATGGTGTGAGTGAAGATTTAAGATTTGAAGGAGGTGGGGGAGGCAGAGGCAATATTCATTGATTATTGAAACTCTATTATGTTCATCAGTTTCTGCCCCTTAATTTCTGTGCAAAATTCGTATAGGCAATTAGCTAAGTGACATTGAAATGATTATGGCTGGGCTATCCTGGCCAACAGAGGCACTTCTTTTTCCCCAGGCCTTTTTGTGACTTTAGACCATGGTTTTCCATGTGCGGTCTTGGCAGCAGAAATATCTCCAGGAACTCGTAAGAAGTGGCATGGTTGGGCCGGGCGTGGTGGTGCATGCTTGTAATCCCAGTACTTGGGAGGCTGAGACCAGAGGATCCGGGTTCGCGGCCAGCCTCAGCTAATTAGTGAGGCCCTCCGCAACTTCGTGAGACCCGGTTTCAAAATAAAGGATAAAAATAGGGCCAGGGGTGTAGCTCGGAGGTAGAACGCCCCTGGGTTCAATCCCCAGTACCGCCAAAAAAAAAAAAAAAAAAGAAGTGGCATGGTTGTGCTCACCCCAGCACTGCAGGATTGGACACCCTAGGTGGGGCCCAGGAATCCCCATTTCAGTTCGTCCTCTAGGTGATGCATGCTTGAGTTTGAGAATCAACTCTGGTTTATTGCCTCATAATGTACAGTTGGTGAGCAAAGAATGGTTCTATATATTTTTAAATGGTTAAGAAAAGGTGAATGCTACTCTGTAAGATGTGAAAATTACACAAAATTTAAGTTTCAGGGTCTTTCCATCAGTGCAGCTTTACTGGATTCCATCCATGCCCATTCATTTACAGATGGTCTGTGGCAGCTTTCGTCTTACAAGACTAGAGTGAGGTTAGTTGCAAAAGAGGTGTTGTGGTTTGTATTTGAATGTCCCCCTAGACCTCATGGGGACAAGGCAGCGGTGTTGGAGGCGGGGCTTGTTTGCTGAGGAGGGAGTCCCTGGGGGTGTGGCCTTGGGGATTATTTATAGTGTCTCTCTCTCTCCCTTTCTCTTGCTTCCATCCTCCTGAATGTGAGAGCAGAGACCTTGTGTGCATGTACGCTCTCTCTCTGTGCTTCCCTCAACCATTCCCTGAACTCTGTAGACTTCACCTAGTAGAACGTGGATTGAACCCCTGAAATCTCTAGAACTCTGAGCCAAGATATCTCCTTCCTCTAAGTGTGGTGGTCAGCTGTTTTGGATTACAGCAATAAGCATACTGGCTGAAACAAGAGGTCACGTGATCGAGAGCCTAAAAACATTAACTTACAGAACCCAAAATATTTACTATCTGTCCCTTTACAGAAAGAATGTGCTGACCCTGGCTCTAAACCCTTTGTTCCTTCCTCCTCCTCCTCCTCCATCTCTACTTCACTCTCATCTGAAGCCAGCTTGTGTTATTCAGTGTCAGCAACAGTCTCCCAACTACAGGGAACTCAGGGTCACAGCAGCTGTTAACCTTTGTCTTAGCATACTGCCAAGCCGGAGCAACACCACCTCCATTTCCATATGCAAACTGGATTTCCATGTATCTGCCCAGACAGAACATTACTCTCCAGTAGTTTGCATTCGCGTTTTTGTTGTAGGGTTTATGGAATATATTTTCTTAGCATTTGATTATGGATCTGTTTTTAGAGGAAAAGGCTGTGGGGGCAGAAGATGGGCCTGCTACTGTGACTTCTGTCTGGAACGCCTTGGCGTGCACACGGGAGATTATCGCAAATTGTTGAAATGAATATTTGTGGTCTAGAAACTTGGCAGTTGTCATTCTAGATGAGAGTATGTGTCTGTCGAGTTTGGGCTCTCACTTCCTGAAAAAGGTCCTCTTCTTATACTGCACGAGTTAAAAACATAGGCACATCGCATACCGAAACAGGAAATATGAATGCAGTTGTACTACCTATGGCAGAACAAGATGGCTCTGTTCTTTTCCTCTGCCTTCAACCCTCAGCTTCTCTCTGAGGCAGTATGCTTATTTGCCTAATGCTAGCATAAGGGCCACTGAAGCTGTGATCTGTGTTAGAATCAATCTTTTAAATCACTTAATAATGTGCCGCGGAGGCAGCCAATTGTACACGGACAACTTAAGTGAACCGCTTTTAACATGAAGAGGAATATTTCATTTTGGCTTTAATTTCACATTAATTTAATTATGGGAGTGTCAGAGAATGACACAATTTTACCTTACTTTTCCCTGGGGAGATGTCATTGTATTCCGAGTTCCTGCCAGGGAGCCAGGCTTGGTGTATTTGTGTGGTCTGCTTCATCATCTTACCGTCCTATTCTAATAGGCCCAGCTGGGCATTGACTCAGTCTAGCGGTGGCAGCGGGGTTGCTGAGTGTGTGTGTGTGTGTGTATGCATATGTGTCTTTCTGTAAAGAGGAAAGACTGGCTTGATTTCTCAGCAATGAAGAGCATAGAATGAATATCATTATTAAAATTTCTAATGGCAACAAATAAGAAAGGAGGTCTGTATTTCAATAAAAATCATGATTGATTTTTTATATTTTTATTATTATTTTATATTTTTACTGTTGCATTGTAATTATACATTATAGTGAGGTTCACAATCATACAAACAAACATGCACGCTGGTCTTGGTGCGTTTCCCTTCAGGTCCCACCTCACTACCCACCCCTCCTTTCCCCCTCCTCACCTCCTTCTCCCAATCCCCTTCCACTATTCTACTGGTTTCTTTCCTCAAATACCTACAGTCCCTTTTATATCCTATTTTCTCTCTAACTTCCACATATGAGAGAAAATGTACGTCCCCTGACTTTCTGAGAGTGGATGATCTCGCTTAGCATGATATACTCTAGTTCCTTCCATTTTCCTGCAAATGACATAATTTTTTTGTTTTTTTTTTGTGTGTGTGGTACCGGGGATTGAAACCAGGGGCATTTTACCTCCGAGCTACACCCCCGGCCCTATTTTTTATACTTTATTTTGAAACCGGGTCTCACGAAGTTGCAGAGAGCCTCACTAAGTAGCTGAGGCTGGCCCTGAACCCAGATCCTCCGGTCTCTGCCTCCCAAGTACTAGGATTACAAGCGTGCGCCACCACGCCCGGCTAATTTTGTTGTTCTTTATGGTTGAGTGAAATTCCGTTGTGTATGTATACCACATTTTTGTTATCTATTCATCCGTCGAGGGACACCTAGGTTGGTTCCATACCTCAGCTATTGTGAATTGTGCTGCTATAAACATGGATATGCATGTATTACTAAGACTGATTATTAGTAAAAGCTCTATCTTAGACAACCCAGTTCTCCCCATGGAGAGCGGCTTTCTGACAGTGCTCTCTGAGAAGGTAGGACGTGGGGAACAGGAAGCAGTATGGGGTGAAGACAGGAAAGCATGGGCTTCAGGACTGAGAAGAAGGTCTTTCTTCTGTTTTTACCAGTGACTTTCTTTTTGCAACTTTTATTGTGAAACATTTCGAAGATACAAAAACACTGAAAGACTAACTCAAGGAACACTTATATGTTCTTCTAGCTGGATTGTACAAATGGTTAGCATTTGCTGTTATTTGCTGTCCACTCTTACATGTTTCCATCCTCCATCCTCCCTTGTCCATCTATCTGTACATCTCTCCATTTCCTCATCCATCCCATTCCATCCAGCCAGCCACCTATCTTCTCATTTCTCTCTTGTTTTAGTCTTTTAAAAATAAGTTGCAGCTATTATGAGCCTTGATTCATAAATACTTTAGCATGTGTAGCTTCAAATGAAGTCATTCCCCTGCATATGATTATTACACTTAAAATAATTAATGATAATTACAGAATATTATCAAATATTAATGTTTACTGATTTTTAACTTCAATTATTCTACTTTTCACTTTGAGCAGTTTTGTTTTATTTTTAAATATACCTTTTTTCTTCTCATATTTAAAGTTTCTTTTTATATACTTTTATTGGTGCAATATAATTATACCAAATAATGAGATTCAAAGAGTTACAAACATACATGCATATAGCACTTGGCAAGTTTCCCTCTATACACCCGCCCCTCCTCCTCCTCCCTCTACATGCATGTTAGTGGGATTGGAGTGAAACCTTGTATGAACATAACCTCATCTGAATTATTCTTTTCCTCAATCCTCTTTTTTTCCCCTCTCTAATCCTCTTCCACTATTTTACTGTTTTCTCTCTTAATTTGACTGAAGTCCCTTTTGCTTCCTATTTTTGTTCTAACTTCTGCATATGAGAGGAAACATATGACCTTTGGCTTTCTGAGACTGACTGATCTCACTTAGTTAGCATAAGGTGTCTTTTTTAAAAAAAGTCTTTTAAAAACTACTAAATACAGTTGCTATTTATATTGTGTTTGGTAATTTCAATATCTAAAATTTTGTATGTCTCTTTTAGCTATTATTTATTTTGCTGATTCTCATTAAGATGCCTATTGCTTGTGTGTTTCCTGAATTTTTGAATGAGAGCTGCACGTTTTCCTTAGAATTTTATTAATGGGAAGTATTTGCGTTTGAAGTTGAGATCCTTCAGAAAGAACATGGATCTTGCTTCTGTTAACAACAATGCTGAGGCCGCTTAATTCAATCACTCTGGTGAATATTTCAGATAACATGGAGAGGATGAATTTGAACTGAAAACTTATATTAGGGCCAGAGATGTTTTTCATTCATCCAATCTGAACTTTGGGCTATGTACATAGTGTGTGTCTTGGTTTTGGTCTCCTTGTGTACATGTCATTTTTTATTTTTTTGCGGTACTAGGGATTGAACCCAGGGGCATTCTAACTCTGAGCTACACTCCCAGCCCTAGTTTTTATTCTTTATTTTGAAGCAGGGTCTCACGAAGTTGTGGAGGGCCTCACTAAGTAGCTGAGGCTGGCCGCGAACCTGCGATCCTCCTGTCTCAGCCTCCCAAGTACTGGGATTACAAGCGTGCGCCACCACGCCCGGCTTACATGTCATATTTCTTATTGACCTTTGAAGTCTCAACTTCAGGTGAAGTGACTCCTATTAGATTCCCAGCTTGGACAAGGGCCTGGAATTTCTTGCATCTCTGAGGTTCAATGCAAAACCCTCAGAACTCAGCCAGTCGGGATTGGCTTGCTTCAGACTTTCCAGATTCTCCTTTTGGGGACGCCCTATAGAATGGTGTCCATGTTGCCAGAAAGAGATACATTTTCACAAAGATCAGAGGGGAGATTATTCAAGTAAGAAGATGGCTGACTTTCCTGTGGGGAGCGACAGTTTCAAGGCCTGAGTTCAATCTCCTGTTTTGAAGTAGCCTAGAATGATGATGATACCAAGACTTGCATGAGTAGAGTCTCTATTTCATTGTTACCAAAATCATAAACACATGCTGACTCCATCTGGCCAGGTACCAAGTGTTCCATTCTCTTGCAATGATGGCGTTTATACCTTGTCTAAAATAGAATACGTTGCATACTGAAGAATGCCCTGTTTAGTAACTCGTAATTAGCAATTAAAAATAGAAGTGGATAGAAGTGGCTTCTGCTTTGATCACTAGAGCAGGGGAATGTTTCTTTAGACCCACAGAGGCCTAGAGGGGGTTCCAGAAGGGAAGTGAGAGTGATTTTTGTGGTTGTGATTGTCAGGATGACTCTCTGAGTGGCCACGTGTTTGGCACCCATGATAACTCAGATGAAAGAAGCCAAGGTCGACACTTTGACTGAGCGATCGTCATCATTAACCAACCTGAAAATTCATGGGTGCTAGAAGGGAGAAGAAGAAAGCTGGTAGATACGTTTATTTCAAATGTTCGAATTTTATTACCAGGTAATATAGAAAACATCCTTTTCTCATGTTTCTTTTCTCGGCTTGGCTCACTAGTAAAATCTAAACCTTTAAGGTTTTATGTATTCAAGTGAGAAAATAACATCTTAAGACAGATTTCCAAGGATATTTCCTTCAGAGTGACTTCACAGTGACAACTAGAATAATACATGGATGGAAACTTAGCTTTTTTTCTCTTCTCTTTTAGATATGTAGAGACTAGCATGTCTATTTTGGTTACAGATAAAGTTTCTATGCAAGTTACGATATTTAGATATCAGACTGCTGAAGAGAGTTACCCTATTTCAGGAACCCCCCCCCATGAGGGAAGAGCAGTTTTTGTCTTCTATCTTTCCTTGACTTAAAATAAACTTTCATAAAAAAAAAGATTCCTGAAGAGAAGATAGCCTTGTTTATTTTTTTTCCAGTGTCTGATGACGATTGTAAACCTCAACACCTTCAAGTTCAAGAAATTGTATATAGATTTTGTGGATTTTTAAATCCTTACTTGAGCTTTCCTTATAAAATTCCTCAAATATAAATGAAGAAGAAGTACCATTTTCCAAAGTAATGATTTTGTGTGTGTGTGTGTGTGTGTGTGTGTGTGTGTGTGTGGCACTGGGAATCGAACCCAGGGACATTCTACTTCCAAGCTATACCCCCAGCCCTATTTTATTCTTTATTTTGAGACAAGGTCTCACTAAGTTGTGGAGGGCCTCACAAGTAGCTGAGACTGGCTGTGAACCTGTGATCCTCTTGTCTCAGCCTTCCAAGTACTAGGATTGATTACAAGGGTGCGCCACCACACCTGGCTTAACGATTTTTTTAACCATTAAAAAAATTGGTTATGTGTCCTGTAAAACTCCCCCCCCCACTCCTCCTCCTTTTGGTGTGGTCCAGGGGTTCTCTACCACTGAGCTACATCCCCAGCCCTTCTTTATTTTTACTTTTTATTTCAAGACAGGGTCTCACTAAGTTGCTGAGGCTGGCTTCGAACCTGGATCCACCTGATTTAGCCTGCCAAGTACTGAGAATTATAGGCGTGCACCACCAAGCCCAGCTTCTTCTGTCTCTTTAAAAGTTGCATTGAGAAGCAAGATGGTAGGACAGAAAAGGTGGATACTGCATGGGCTAACAAGTCAACCCAGCTCCTGGGCCTGCTCCAAAGCACCTCACAGCTTGCATCCAACCCAGGTGAATCCCTCTTGGTGCCCTTCACTTGGACTTGCCCTCTCCCTTGTATTAGACATTTACCAACACCTACACCATCATCAACCATCTCTAAATTCTTCACTTTCTGTGTTCCTTACCCCCAGCCACCACCTTGGTCAAGGACCTCATTTCCACCTGTGCTTGCTTAGTATTGTCACAACTCTAACCGGTTAGAATGCTGCCTTTCATCTCTCCACACATCTGGTTATGCCCTGTGCGGCAGTCTGGTAATCCTTCCTAAAACCACCTAGATGCTCAGAAACACTGACCGGCCTCTGTGATAACTACAGAAAAAAAGTACAATCTCCATAATTGTGTTCCAAGGTCCTTCAGGAACCGGCCCTAAATTCCCCATCCAACTTTATCTCTTAGAACTCACTCATAAGCACCCTTCTGTTTTGGTTATATTCATTTGTTGTTTGTAACTAACTCCCTGCAGGTACCACACTGTAAGTATCAAATGCAACCAAAGTCATTATTTTTATAATGTGAAACCTCAGGGAAAAGGTTAAGAAGCAACACCAAGGATAGCAAGCTTATTTGAAGTTTTAATAGCTGTTATAATTTCCCATAAACCTGGCGCAATCCTTCTTATAATTGGCTCTGTGGTCGCAATAGGTGGTTAGACAGAGTGATATGACCAAACCCATCCTGCCTGGAAGCAGATGATGCTATTGTGTAGGAGCTTCATCTTCATATGACTCCTTTTTCCTATTTTTCTTTCTCTGTCCTCTTCTTTTGAACTCTGATATTTATTATGAACAGCATCTACAATCCCATGGCCTTGCATATTTGCCACCCTTGGAACAGCTGAGCTTATGCTGATGGACGTCCATTGTTCATGCAAACACAGCATCCGCTCAAACATGGTTTTCAATTTGATGAATGTTCTGAGGGATTATGAAACATTGGTGGTCTTGTCCATAACATAATTCCTACTTAATTTTGGCATCCTCCCACATTTATATGTATATTATTCTGGAATTAACTTTTTATTTATTTTTTACTAATTCTAAACCCTATATTACTTTATTCTTTAAAAAACCTTGTGGTCAAATAAACTATTTTGTACTCACGTATTATCTATTTATATGTTCAAAAATTTTAATTTTACTTTTGGGTTATATTTCATGCTGTGTATAAATACCAATAAATTATTTTGTGTTGTTATTTGAAAAGAAATAACTGCACGTATTTTGAGGGCGAACACTCAATATTTTTAAGGAAGGGTATATGGTAATATGATTTTAAAAGTTTGGAGACTGAGGCAGGCAAAGTGGCATATGGCTATAATCACAGTGACGTGGGAGGCTGAGGCAGGAGGATTATAAGTTTGACGCCAGCCTAGGTAACTTAGCGAGACCCTATTTCAAAATAAAAAAAAAATAATAAAAAGGGTTGGAGACATAGCTGTAGCTCAATAGAGCAACTCTGAGTTCAATCCCTAGTACTAAAAAAAAAAAACCTTAGAGACTTTTTTCATTGGTTTGAGATTATCTTGTTTCACAACTTGTAACTTTATCTTTTTAAATAGCTTTATTGAATTAAAATTCATATTCCATGAAATTCATTCATTTTAGGTTGATTAAATTTCTAGTTGTATGACCATCAGCATAATTTAATTTTAGAACATTTTTATTATTCTCCAAAGATCTTGTGGGTCCCTGTGTAGTCACTCTCTGTTCTAACCCCTACTCCCCAGGGAACCAGTGATGTGCTTTCCGTCTCTATAGATTTGCCTTTTCTGAACTTTGTGTATAAATGGAATCATAATAGATCCGTGATCTTTTGTGAATGACTTATTTCACTTAGTGAAACTTTTTCGGCTCCTTCATGATGTAGTAGGTACTAATAATTTGTGTATATTAATAGAACGCATGTATCAATGTCCTGGGACAGTATTCCAGTATATGGATATACCACATTTTGTTTATTCATTCACTAGTTGACGGTCTTTAGGTTATTTTCAAATATGTATTATGAATAATGCTGCTATTCACATCTATGTGGACATATGCTTTTATTTCTTTTCTAAAAGTTCCTAACAGTAGAATGTCCAGGTTCTACAGGAATGTCATGTTTACCTTTTTAAGAAGTAGGCCAACTATTTTCCAAAGTGGCTGCACATTTTACATGTCATCAGCAACGTGTGAGCGCTGCAGTTTCTCCACATCCTTCTCTTCAACAACATTTTTTGGGGGTACTGGGGATTGAACCCAGGGGCATTCTACCTCTAGGCTATACCCCCAGCCCAATTTTTTATTCTTTATTTTGAAACAGGGTCTCACTAAATTGCGGAGGGCCTCACTAAGTAGCTGAGGCTGGTCGCGAACCCGCATCCTCTGTTCTCTCAAGTACTGAGATTACAAGTGTGCGCCATCACACCTGGCTTCAATATTTGTTACTATTACTTTTTATTATAGATATTCTAGCAGGTGCAAATTAGTATTCCATTGTGGTTTTTATTTGCTTTTGCCTAGTGACAAATGTTGTTGAACCTCTTTGCAATGTATGTCTTCATTGGGGAAATATCTTTTTAAATCTTTTGCTGATTATCTTTTCATATGTTCACAAAAAAGTGAATCCCCTGTGGAGATAGAAATAAGGTTTATACTTCTTTGACTATCATGCTAGGGTTGTCTTCATAATAGTGATCCACATGCCCCAAAAGAAGATCATGATTTCATAGACTAACAGTAAAGAAAGTTTATGCTTTATTCCATAGATTCAAAAACTCAAATGAAACCATGCAGGTAAGATAAATGTATGACTTGGGTCAATATTAGGAAAATAGAGAGGCGTGGAGAGGGTGTTGCCCTACTTTATAAAGACATCTAAGTTCATTTAAAAATAATCACTGTGCAGGCCAGGGAAATGTATTCGTCACTGGATTTGACCTGTAGGAATGTCAGATTCATACCCTTAGTTAGCTGTACACTGCATCCTTCATCCCTGAATCTAATTCGGAAGTCAGGATATTAGCTAGGGTGTGTTTCCCGATCACTCTGGTGCTATGAGGATCTTCCAGGAAAGATTCTCATAACTTGTCTCTGGTTTCCCACACTTCACAGCCAGAGGGGTCTTTCTGAACGCAACTCTGTTGATACCTGCTATGCTCAGAGCCCTTCAAAAACTCGTTCTTGCTCTTTGGATCAACTCTACATGCTCCAATATGGCCTACAAGGGAGCTGGCCTGAACTTCTTTCAGTTGTGACAGTGCCAAATGCACCTCCTCACTACTGGCTCTTTGCTCCTGACATTTCACCTTTCTGTCAGATTCCCTACCGCTGGCTGACACTGTGGAGCTGGTCACTCCCTCTTATCCTTCTTCTCAGCTCACATTTGGTGCAGCCATTCCTAAGAATTCCCATCAGACCCTGAATTTGTCAGCACATTTCACATTTCATCATAACTTCCTCTTTCCTTCATTGCTATTTCTGCTATTTGAGGGCAAGGACTATGGGGGTCGTGTCCCCAGGTATACTGTTGGGGACCGGAGCTCCTGGCTGCATAGATGGAGACCTAGCAGGGGTTCTACGGCAGCGTCTTGGAGAACGACATTATAGTGAAGAGTTATTAGACCTGACCAGAGATGCTGTAATAAATCCCCACGTATCCGCATACCAGGTTGAGTGGTGATTTCCACTCACAGTCTCCTCTGAATCTGATGCTTGGGCAGCACTTAGCATTTTTTCCAGAATGGGTTTTGCTGGATATGCTTAGTAAGATCCTATCTGGAGCCTGGAGATGATGAAACTCCAAGTCGCAGAGCTGCCGGGTATGCTGTCTGACAGGCCCTTCCACTCTGGTTTATTGCTGTGCTGAGTCTCCCATTTCCTTTCTCCAAGAGTCCCCAGGGAACACTATGCACCCACCTAATACACTAGTGCCTCTGATATGCAAAGTGATCCTTACCACATCACTTCCTGGCACTTAATCCTTGCCTGAGGAAGCACAAGGCCGGGGGTGGTAGAGATCCATTTGTGCCAAAAATATGACTTCATTTTCTTGTGTCGAGGGCTGAGGTCATCTTCAAACCTGTAGGCTAAAGTAAATTGGCCTTCTTTTCATCTGGAGAAGAAGTCTATGCTTAGGGCTAAACTTTTAAAGTGAGCTTTTCAAACTCAACTTTAGATGAGATCTGACATGTGCCTCCTATCTTGCTGACCTCATCTTGGGCTTCCCACTCCAAATCTTGAGTGTCTCCAGGAAATGAGGGTTGATGAGTGAAATTCTTTTGGTTGCACATTATTTTTACTCTCTTCCCTGGGCAGGATCAGACCACGTTTACACAACTTACCACGTACATTCTCCAAATTTTAGGGTGAGTAAAATCCTGCTAGCGATGAGGATCTTCCGATGGTCTTCTGTGGCCTGGTGTACTACTGCAAAGGAGACCAGGAATTGAGGAGGCTCCGCCTTGGGTGCTAAGATTTCCCCAATTTTTGCAATTCTCGAGATTCAAAACGGGATAAAAGAAGTCCCGATTTCTCAGGATTACTAATTGGCATGGAATTAATTTAATAATATTTTGACACGTCACTTATGTGGTATAGTTTGGAAATGAAAGCCTTCCTATGAAGTGAATTAAGAGATCTTGCCCCTTTAAGCATTAAAACATGCATTTAACTATCTTTATATGCTACAGAGCACAATTCTCTGCCATATTAAGATTTTATAAAGACCACAATCTAATGCTACATTGATAGTTTAGGTTCATCATAAGGAATCCCAGAGATTGCATTGTTATTTAATGCCTTGATATGCCCAGAGACTACTGAGGCTGGTAGGTCTAATTGATCCTTCACTAAATGGCCCTAGGCTGCGGCCTTTTAAATTTATTTTCCTTCCTAAATTATGGGGTCTATTTTCAAAAGAGTTTTTCCATCTCATTTTTGTTGTCAGGTTGTGATCTCTTACCCCCTTCTTCTGATACAAGGTCTCTTAGCAACCTACTCCCTGCCCCTCTTCTGATCTGCAACTTCAGACCTTATAATGGGCTCCCCAAATGGATCACTAAGTTGTCAGAATCAGAACTTACATAAGTGGGGGGCACAGCGATGCCTTCCTATGGGTCAAATAGAGGAAATTTAGTGAATGGAATGTGTTATATCTGAGTTGGCTAGTTTAAAAAAATTCTGGACTGCTGGCCTTTCCCTCGCTTACAGGTAATCAAAGATGTACGATAGCTAAATTGTATAGAAGTGATGTGTACTTACATCATATCTGGTTTTTGTTTGTTTGTTTGTTTTTTGGTACTGGGATTGATCCCAGAAGCATTTTATCTCTGAGCTATACCACCAGCCCTTTTTATTTTATTTTACTTTGAAATAGGGTCTCACTAAGTTGCTGCAACTGGCCTTGAACCTGCTATCCTCCTGTCTCAGCCTCCCACATACTGGGATTACAGGCATGTGCCACCATGCCTGGCTTTTACATCATCTTTTAAAGCTCAAAGTAAGTAATACAATAAAAAAACTGTACTTTCTATTTTAAGCTGCGAGGGTGATCATGAAGAGGGAGGGAGGGAGTCATAGGGATTTATCATAGTCCTAAGGCTCAGTTTCATCTTTCACAAATTATTTTTTCAGTTTATCTGGAAGGTATCAAATTCTGGAAAATTAAATCATATTAATTGTATTAGTTTCCCATTGCTGCTATAACAAATTACCATCAATATAGTGGCATTAAAATATTTATTATCTTAATTCTACATGTTAAAAGTTCAAAACGTGTCTCACTGGGCAAAAGTCCAGGCCTCAAATGGGCTGGCTCTTCCTGGAGGCTCTAGGGAGGACATGCTTCCCAGCCTTCTCCAGCTTCAGCACGCTCCGGCGTCCCGTGACTTCTGGCCTTTCCCTCCATCTTCAAAGCCAGCATGGTAGCACCTTCAGATCCTCGCCCGCTGTCTGACCTCTGCTTCCGTCGTCACATCTCCATCCCTTACTGCCTGTGACCCTCCTGGCTTCCTTTTGTAAGGCGTTTGGGATAATGATGCGCTTCCCTTTCTTCCAGATAATCTAGGATAATCGCTGCCTCTCAAAATCCTGAGCTTAGTCACATCTGCAAAGTCCTTCTTGCAGATGCGACTAAGTTAAGAATCTTGAGATGTAAAGGAACCAATTTGCAGGTTCTAGAATTAGGACATGGGCTTTGTGTGATTGGGGTGGGATGTTATTCAGTCTTTCACATTAATAAAACTGATATGCTGATTTAAGAACATAGATATTAGCACAATTCACAGTAGCCAGGTTATGGAACCAACCCAGGCATCCATCAACAAATGAACGGATGAAGAAAATGTGGTATATACACACAATGGGATTTCACTCTGCCATAAAGAAGAACAAAATCATGTTATTTGCAGGAAAATGGATGAAACTAGGGAATATTATGTTAAGTGAGAGTAGCCAGTCTCAGAAAGCCAAGAGTTGTATGTTTTCTCCCATATGTGGAAGCTAGAGAGAAAATAGGAAACATAAGGGACTTTAAAAAATGTGGCGAGAGATCTGTAGGATAGTGGAAGGCAATTGGGGAGGGGGTGGGGGAGGAGAAAAAGGAGGATTGAAGAAGGAAAACACCCAAATAATACTATGGCAATATATGAAGGTATCACCACCAATTTTGCTAACATGTATGGGGAAGGCGAGGGGGGAGTGGGGTGGGATGTGCACAGAAACACACCAAGGGCTGTGTGTATGTGTGTGTGTGTGTGTGTGTGTGTGTGTGTGTGTGTGTGTTTGTATCACATTGAAGCTCACTATGCTATATAATGGCAACGCAATAATACAACATTTTTTGTGGTACTGGGGGTTAAACCCAGGGGCATTCTCCATCTGAGCTATAGCCCCAACTCTTTTTATTTTGAAACAGGGTCTCGTTGAGTTGCAAAAGCTGGCTTTGAACCTGCATTCTTCCTGTTTCAGCCTCCAAAGTACTGGGATTGCAGGCATGCACCACCTTGCCTGGCTGATAATAAAATTATTAAAAAACATATTGGTGGGATAACTGCAGTGGATTATTCACATAGGACATTTTCTTCTGCCAGGGGAGTAGGTCACGTGAGGAGAAATTGCTTGGTGAGCACAGAATTAGACCAATGACCATGACTAAGACACTGCAGTAGCTTGACCTTTGCAATTGGCACGGACTTGCCCAGATAGGCAGGTCTGGCTGTTCGCACTGTTTTCTGAGTAGTTCTTGAGTTTGGTGCCCTGACAGATTCAGGTCCTTTGGTTCTCTTTTCACTAATTCCCATGGAAACTACGACCTGTGATTATAATCATGTTTCCTTGTGTATAAGGAATGCAATGCCTCTGTGTTAAATTAACATTAATCTGCACTCCAGAGGCAGCTGAAGCGCCCTAGCTGGAATCCACATTCTGGGGTGAATAGATGAAATCTGAAGTATCATAATGAGGAGGAACTCTCTCTTCCTTTGCTGACTACTTCAAGACTCTTGAAATCTACACAGAGAGGTACTGAATTAGCAACTGGGAGGCAGGAAATATTTTTTTCATGGTGAAGTGAATGGTTTTCAAGATCAGTGATGGGTTAGAAACACTGGATGGGTCCCAGTGTGTTTAGTATAGGACCCAGGAAGCCCCGGAGGTCAACAGGGTCGGTGGACTGCTCAAGGTCTGGAGCTATATTAGTCCTGCATTACTCTGCTTCATGAAGGATGCTGCCAGCTCTCTGAAACCTGGATGGCCATGTCTGCAAAATATTCTTTAATCTGCTCAAGAAAGCACAACTTTTGTGCATGGTGCTGGTCAGCATGCTAGAGAGGAAACAGTTGTTCCGAGCTATTACAATAAGTTTCATGACTGTGTGGTGCCTGCTTGCTATAAATATGTCTACATTTGTCAGAAGTCGAAGCAGGACTTGCTTTCTTTGTCATTTACCTGGCATTGGGAGATGAAGCACGTAGCTGTGTGTTCCAAAGGATGGAGCAGTAAGACCTCTGTTCTCTGGTTTTCACAAGTGTCAGTGAAACCCAGATGAGCCGGTAAAACACAGGTGGCTAGGTCTCCACCCTTGAGCAGCTGAGCTAGTAGGTCTTGGGTGGGAGGCTGAGAATATGCATTGCTGATGTTGCTATTGTTGGTTGGGGCCATGCTTCGAGAACTACTGGGGTAGATTTTGCTGTGGCTTAAAGCAACAAAGGTTTATTTCTTGCTCACAGTACACTGGCACCATGGGTCAGCTGTGGGCTCTGCTCTGCACCATGGTGGATGTTACTTTATTACCCAGGCTGATGGGGCAATCACAACCTGGAAAATCACTGCCTGCAGTACGTTTTATGCAAGAGTGCTGCCAGGTAGAGGTTGGCGATGAAGACTCCTCAACACTCCTAGGCTAGGGCCGGTCACGTGACCCACCCTGCTGCATGCCCTGTCCTGACACATGGGCGCCAGGAAGCACCATTTGACCATGTGTTCCAGAAGATGATAACTGGAATGTTTGTAAATAGTGCCAAAGATGACCACATGTACTCCCAGCTTCAACTAAAGTAGCTTAAATCAGCTTGCAATGCTTAGGTGTGATATAGCTGATACCACTGGAACTCAATTTACCTTGGGCATGGTATGGTGATGTTATTGTTCAGTCTTCCCAAGTAAAACTGGAAATTATACTAACCTCATCGGTACTATACTTACAAGGCATATTCGGCTTGGTGCCTCTTAGTTAGAAGGTCCATCCATCTCTTTCTCTTACCTTTACCTCCGCTGCCCCGTTTGATTCTTAGATTCTATCACAGACATGGTCTTCTCTGGCTTTCTCCTTAAACTGTGGAGTTAGGCTTCATTTTGGAGACTTTCTGCTTTATTTTGCTGACTATAACCATGATGGAAACAGTGTGAAAGTTCTGCTCATTAGCAACTCTTACTTCATCCCTGGCCCTTCCTTCCTTCCTTCCTTCCTTCCTTCCTTCCTTCCTTCCTTCCTTCCCTCCCTCCCTCCCTTCCTTCCTTCCTAACTTTGTCACCAAATCATCTATGAAATTGGGGCAACAGAATATATAATTTAAGCATAAATTGAAACCTTCCCTCTGGAATCATGACTCAGGACCCCTCTCCGATCTTTATCACTTTAACCGCTCTCCCTGTTAAACGCTGCCTTCTTATAGGTTCGTAATTACTTTCCTGCCAGCCAGAGACTAGTTATGTCTTCACTCAAGGACAGACTTGGGAAAACAACCGGGCGAGGACTGCTTGTTGTGCATTCCTTGGTTCAATCACTTAGTTCATCAGGGAAATAAAACTGTCAGCATAATATCTCTGAGTACAGAGGATGATGGTATGGTATATGATTCAAAGGATTGCCCCAAGCTAAAGCCACTTTGTAAGCTTTAATTAACTGGGACAGTCGGGGGCAGGTGCTGTGGAAGAGAACACTATGGTTATTAACGTTAATTTCCATGTGAATATAGAGAAACTCCTGGATGCGTTATTTCATAATTAATTTTCGTGAGTATGAATGTCCTAGATATTCCCCTGAAGGAGGGGTTGAGAGATCAATTCATTTAATACAGTTGAATTTTTAGAGGCTCTTTGGGTAGCTGTATATTTATGGCTACCATTTTGCTTTACTTTCTTAATGTGGTTTTCTAGACACTAAAATAGCTGTTTTTAAGATGGACATAGTTAATGGTCACTATCACGGGTTTTGAAATATTTTAAATTCCCTGGGTGAATTTTAGGCCATAAGTCAAAAGAAGATGAACAAAAATCATGATGGTTTTGGAGTTTCTGATATTTAAAGCAGTTATTGTTGGAAATATACAGGTATTTATCCACCAAATAAATGTTCACTTCTGTGTGTGTATGTGTGTGTGTGTGTGTGTGTGTGTGTGTGTGTGTGTGTGTTACTGGGGATATACCCAGAAGTGTTCTACCTCTGAGCTACTATTTTTATTTTTTATTTTGAAACAGGGTTTCAGTAAATTGCTGAGGACCTTGCTAAGTTGTTGAGACTAGCCTTGAACCTGTGATCCTCCTGTCTCAGCCTCCCAAGTACTTGGATTACAAGCACGTACCACCCCAAATACTGGATTACAGGCGCGCGCCACCACACCCAGCTCTGCTTAAAAAAAAAGTTACCCTAGCAATTGTTCTTAGCAAATCAGACTATTTTGTTTTACATAAAATATTATCTATACCCTAATATTTTATTATCTTAAAAGTTGAAGTTTTCTACATGGCTTGATTGACACTGACATTTTTATTGTTCCTTACCACAAACTTAACCGGGAACAGGTAGGACCCAGGTATTTATGTTTGTCCCAAGTTTTAGAAACAAGGCTGATGAGACCATTTTCAGTTGAACCAGATTTTCAGGTAGGTGGAGCTGCCAGGATTCATCAGAAGCCTGAACTCAACCCTGGGGTGGGTGAGGAGTGGGAGAGGGCACTGTGGGGCAGGGGAGCACATTTTCCTTCAAGGATATGTTTCCTTTTGAAAACTGGTAGGTTTCTCAAACCATAGCATGCCTGAGATATTTGTTGTGTGAAGATTGAAAACTTGTCAAGAGAAATACTTTGTCCTTACCTAGGAGGGGCTACCTTGACATCCGTGTAGCCACTTCCCAGCTGCAGGAATATGGTCAACGCACTCAATACCTCTGTACCTCATACTCTTTATTTGTAAAATAGAGATAATAAAAAATCTTATAGAATGTTAGATTAAGTGATATAATATGGAAATAATAGCTTAAACAGCAAACATCTGGAAAGAACATAGACAATAATTATTGTCTATGATTTTTATATTGTCTCTTTTTCCTGTTTTTCTTCTATAAGTTAACAATAATCCATCCCAAATTTTACATTGTTCTCCTCTCAGTTGTAAGGCATTGTTGGGCTCCCAAAGAAATATAAGATGAAGTGTTCTTCCAAAGGGTATTAAACAACTGGCAAGATGAATCATAAATAAGTGATGATTTAGAAAATAGAAGAAAGGAATAAATTCTCATCAGTTTCCAAATAAATATTACGGACCATGCACATCAAAGAAATTCAGGAGGGGAGAAATGACTCTGGGATGAAGTGGTCTGCAAGAGTTCACAGAGAGGAAGGATTTGGATGGCTACAGAGAGCATAGGTGGGGTGAAGATGGTGGTGAGGGAGAGACAGAGTGTTAGGCTATTAGGTAGGGAGATCGATAAGACTGAAAACATGGAGGCAAGATAGTGCAAAGGGGGGGTTGGAGGAATACTAAGTAACTTAGTTTGTCACTGGGAATTATCTACTGGTGAGTGTTTATTGAGGGGAAAAAGTGTCAGAGACATCTTATAAGTGAAGTTGAGAAATCATGCCTGCTAACATTGTAGTGGAAGGTATGTATTTGATTCTTCTCTATGTATGGTGAGGTCATTGCGATGGGTGATTTTATGTGCCAACTTGACTGGACTACGGGAGCCCAGATAGCTGGGAGGTGGTATTGCTGGGTATGTCTGTGAGGGTGTTTTCAGGAGGGATTGCATTTGAATTGGGGAACTGAGTAAGGAAGATTGCCCTCGCCAGTGTGGGTGGGCATCATTTAATCTGTTGAGGGTCCAGATAGAACAAAATGACAGAGAAAGTGTTAAAAGAAAAACCTTAGACAAGGTAAATTTAATGGAGTTTATTTGCCCAAAGGATGAGTTGAGCATCAGACAGCACTTAGAACTGTGGAGGGACAGTGCGTTCCACCCAGCAGTATGGGTTTGAGGTTGGAGAAAGGAAAAGAAAAAGGTAGAAAAGAGACATAAAGGAAGGACAAGAAAATATAACTTTAATGGCAAGGCTTGTGCTTCCTCATACCTCCACTCCCCAAGCCAGGCTTATCACTCCCAAATTCCTGGGATAGCCTGAAGTTACAAAAAACTGTAATTACCTGATGCACTGTTAATGAGCCCACCAATAAATCAATTAAGCAAAGAGAGATATGATATCTTGAGAAACGTGTAATTTGGGGGACTTTCCAGCATTATCTTGATCAGACAATGGAGACAATGTGAAGGATCTGCAAGATGATGGATCACCATAGACTGTCCTGCGATCCCTGGACTGATATCCTCACATACCTTCCCATACTTGTGCTTCACCAAGTTTCGTTTAGAAGAAGAGCCAGTAAACCCCCAAATGGCTCTCTCTCTCTCCCTCTCTCGATGGCCCCCATGCATTCTTCCTGAAGTGTGTGTTCTTTGCTTTCCTAAATAAATCTCTGTGTCTCCACTGGTGTGTGCTGAAATTCATTCCCCCTGGTCCTGAGTCGAGCTCCCCCTGTCTCTGGGAACTCCTCTGATCCTCTTCCAGCAGAGCTATATCTTCTCCCATGACATGTTGACACAGGAGTAAGATAAAATAGCTTTGATTGGTTAGAGTAGAGAAACCCTAGTTGGAGGTTTTCGGGTGATTTCTGATTGGTAAAGTTTCTAGTTTTACTCTGTTATTGATGATGGGTTTAAGTAGAAACTTACAGTGCTGGATCTGTCCCAGTCGAATGGCCTCCTAATTAAAAATACTTTAGCAGGATAAATTTGCTCTTTCTTCTGGGACATTTGTCTTCTCCTGTCCTTTGACATTTGCCCTCATGGTTCTTGGGTTTTCAGACTCTGATCAGCACTTATACCATTGGAACCCCCAGTTCTCAGTCTTTCAAATTTGGACTGGGATGATGCCCCCAGCTTCCCTGGGCTTCCAGGTTGCAGATGGCAGATCATGGGACTTCTCAGCCTCATAATCATGTGAGCGATTCCCTCATAATAGATCTCTCTGTGTATCTGTATATATCCTTTTGGCTCTATTTCTGATATCTGTATATATCCTTTTGGCTCTATTTCTCTGATGGACCCATAAATATAATCAAATCAGCACACGGCCATGGATGTATGTTAAACTCTCCACATAGAACTCCTTTATACCTTTTTCTCATAGTTTCTAAAAATGGCACTTCTATTTAAACAGATAGCAAGCAGTGTTTTTGATATTGTATAGTATTCATCTGTTTTGATAGATTGCTCATTCTCAGCACTATTTTAGGCCCATGGGATATACTCATTGATTTGTCAAAAGAAAATATTCTATCTTGGATCAATAGATAATTGTTTGTCTCATATTAAATCTAATTATCTATTAAAATATACCTGCTATTGTTATAGCTTATTATTTTTTGGGGGGGAGATGATGATAAAATGACATTGAACAGCTTGAATTATATATATTGTATAATTTATTTTATATAAACATAATTCAGTCTTTTACTGAATTCATAAAAATACTTAAAATAATTTTCACATTTTAGTATGGAATTATTTTGTGTATATCAACTGTCTAAATAAAGCACCTAAAACACCATTTATAGCCCAAGTGTCAGAGCTGATAATTTGCAACATTAAAACATTTTCTTCATAAACCATATATCTCAGTTCAGGCCTAAGAGACAGTATATATATATATATATATATATATATATATATATATATGCTTGTTGAGCATATTATATATATAATATATATATTATATATAATATATATTATAATATATTATATTATATATATTATATATATTATATATATTATACTGTCATATATATGACAGTATATATATTAATAATATATATGACAGTATATATATTAATAATATATATATGTGACAATATATATATATTATTTATTTTGTTGCTGGGAATGGAATTCAGGAGGGTAATCTACCTCCAAGCTACACCCCCAGCCCATTTTATTTTTTATTTTGAAACAGGGTCTCATTAAGTTGCTGAGTGTCATACTAAGTTGCTGAGACTGTCCTTGAACCTATGATCTTCCTGTCTCATCCTCCCAAGTACTGGGATTACAGGTGTGCACCAACACACCCAGCTTTAAGAGATGTACTCTTGATAACAAATGTTTCTTCTATGATTATTTTAGTGACCACAATCAAGAGCAAGAAGAAAAAAGAAAGAAGGGAAGAAGGAAAGGAAGGAAGAATAAAACCCAGTAAGAATAAATTTGTGTTGGTTGGATATTTGGAATATAGGATTTAAAAATTATTTTCAGCATTTTATAATGAAAAAATTTAAATATATACTAAATTAAAAAAATCCTAAGTAAACACCTATATGCCCACGACCTGGATTATACCATTAACACTTTACTTGATTTATTACACATCTATTCTTCTATCTTGGTTGTGTAAAGATTTTAATTCTAACTGCTCAAGGGAAAAATGAATTAACTTTATATAGTCAGAGTTCCAGTTGGTTGGGTCTATACTGTCTTCCTGTTTCTATAGCATCTGTGATTATATCCAAACAAGACCAGTGGGTTGGATTAGAAGAGTCACTTCAGTTGATCAAAACATGCTCGATGAGCCGGGCATAGTGGCGCACACCTATAATCCCAGTACTTGGGCAGCTGAGACAGGAGGATTGCAAGTTTGAGGACAGCCTCAGCAAGTAGTGAGACTCTCAGCAACCTAGTGAGACCCTGTTTCAAAAACAAAAACAAAAAAAAAAACTAAAATAGGGCTAGGGATGTAGCTTGAAGGTAGAAAGCCCCTGGGTCCAAACCCTAGTACCACAAAACAAAAACAAAAACAAACTGAAAAAATACTTGTTGAGCATTTGCTGAGGTCCCTAGCATCATTCCGTGGAGCCCTGCAGGCTCAGCAATAGCATCATCACCAGAGGAACTTGTCAACCTGATGTCCTAGGCCTCGCTCCCCAAATTCTGAGCCAATAAATCTGACATGGGAATTCGAAATTAGCATTTTCTTAGAAGCCTTTAAAAGAGCATCAAAGGTGGATTTGATATATGGTTGGATTTGGAAACCACTGACCTGATACAATTAAAAAACTCCATCTACAGTCTTTGGAGAAGGCAAAGCATTTGAGGCCAAAAAATGATACTAATAGAATATATAACCATGCACCCAAATCTATGGTTTATCTTCAAAGTGGTGGGGGCTTTTGGAGAATGGGAAGACTGCTGTGTAGGCTAGATAGCTGGTCATTTTTCTGGATGACCAGAGCCATAGACTGAGTCTAAGAGAATCTGTAATATTCAAAGAAGCCAAGAAAAAAGGGACAGGTGAGCCAGGTCTGGAAAGTTCTAAAGAAAGAGTGCCAATGAGCAGTGGGGGTGAAGTGTTTGTAATGAGCAGACAGGGAGCTGCAGGTTATAGCGGGTGTCAAATGCTAGAGAAGTAGCCTATGTCAATTCCTGAAAAAATGTTACAGAATAGACATGAAGCTCTCCAGCCCCGCCCTGGCAGTAAATGGACATTGATCATATTTTGTGACTTTCTGCTGTGGTTTCTGGTAGATGCTAAGTCTCATATACTCAATATGGAGCTCAGTGGAGTTCAGGGTCAACCAGCCTCGTCCTGGGGGGAAACGTTCTTCTCTGTTGTGATTGCTCATGCCCTTCTGCGGGTTAGATTCATGCCAGTTTGAGCTGCTGAGACCTTTGAGGCCTTTTTCTCACGTTAGCATTGATTCCTGGTTCTGAAATCCTCATCTGGCTCAGAGCAGAAGCGACATTCAGATTTCTTTCCTCTGTCCTCATCTCTAAAATCGCGGGTTCCTGTCACCTTCTTGTATGAGTCAGGGTTCCCCAGAGAAACGGAATCAATAGAATGGATATAGAATTATGAGAGGGGATTTATTAGATTGGCTTACAGGATTAGAGGCCAGATAGACCCGCAGTGGCTGTCTATAGGCTGGAGAGCTGGGGAACCAGTCACTGCTCAGTTCGAGAAACTGGAGCCTCAGAACAAGAGGGACCAGTGATGCCGAGGGCCTGGAAGACCCCCGCGGAGTCCCTGGTGCAAGTCTGCGTTCAAAGGCTAAAGAGTCTGGAGTCTGATGTCCCTGGGAGATGGCACGGGCTAAAAACACACACCCTCAGGAAGAGTCCAGCATGCATGTTCCCTTCCTTGCACTTTTTGTCATATCCAGGCTGCCACCCTACTGGACAGTGCCACCCTCATTCAGGGCGGGTCTCCCACCTCAGTTCGCTGACCCATATGCCAATCATCTCTGGAAGTGCCCTCACAGACACTTCCAGAAGTGTGCTTTACCAATCCTTAGTTGACCACTAAGACTAGCTATCATCCCCCTCTTCTTCTGTAGTTGTTGTGTTTATTTTTGCTCTCTGGCCCCCATGATCAACCCTGACAAC
This sequence comes from Glis glis, assembly GCA_004027185.1. Lineage (NCBI taxonomy): Eukaryota > Metazoa > Chordata > Mammalia > Rodentia > Gliridae > Glis > Glis glis. The sequence goes on from PVJS01001512.1 coordinate 78,275, forward strand.
CAAGGCCATAGAATACCTGCATGCCACATTGTCCTGTCTGGACCCTTGGCCTCTCTATGGGACCATAGGAGCTGTAATCACCCTGGGTCACCCTGATGATTTCACAGTTTCTATGGGCCAGAAATCAGAGAGGCTTAGCTGGTGGTTGTACCTCTGGATTTCTTGCGAGGTTGCAATTCAGATGTGGGCCAGGGCCACAGCTGTCTCGAGACTAGATTGGGGCTAAAGGATGCATGTCCCAGGTCACCCAGGTGGCTGTCAGCAGGCCCTTGATCCTCACTGCTGTTGTCAGAGCACTTTGGTCCTTCCCCTAATGGGATTTTCCAGAGGGCTGATCACAATGTGACAGCTGGCTTTCCCCAGACCGGCGATGCCGAAGGGGAGGGACTGTGAGCTAGAGAGCCCCTAAGATGGAAGCCTTGGCCTTTTAGGACAGAAAATCAGAAGTGACCCCATCTCTGCTGCATGCTTGTAGTCTCATGGACCAACCCTGTTACAGCGTAGAGGAAACTATGAAAGTTATGAGCATCAGGAGGCAGGGACTGTTGGGGTCACCTTGGAGGCTGGCCGCCACAGGCACCTCACCTCAGTGTGGTTGTCCAGTGCTCTCCTTGCTCCACTCCACATCGATCTAAATGCGTTCTGCGTCTGTCTTGTTTGACCATGAAACAGGAGAGACACTGAGCACGTGATCGGAAAGACGCCAGGGTGCTGACTGAGTGGTTTTTGTATACTCAGTGCCAATTTGGGTACATGGAGGTTGCTAAAACAGAAGGAGATGAGCTCTTATCCTCAAGACCTTTATCTTATGGTTGAGAAAACAGAACGCACGGTAGGGTATTTAGACCCCTTTTCTTCTGGTGAACTATGTGTATTCAACTCAACCATAGTTAGCAAAAGAGGAGTCTTCCAGAAGGCTCGTGATGCTAAGGGAAGGGCCGGCGTGCAAAGCCAGCTGGATGCAAGGTACCGGTCCCACCAGGACACTCTCTACTCACTTCTCATTTCTCTTGTTCTCTCTGTATTGATCGGCTCTTTCGCTCAGACTGTCATTTCACGTGGCTTCTGGAAGTTCTTGGTCTATGCCTTGCAACTGCCCAATGTGGAAGAGAATGCTTACATGTAGTTCTAAATTTTAAACATTAAGGGAAGGGTTCTAACAGGTCCAGCTTCTCTCCTTTCCTTTGTCCATCCCTTATTAGGCATTGATACCGAGGCAGACATTGGAGTGAGTGCTGGATTTATAAAACCCAAAGTAAACCCTGCTAAAGGTATGGTAGTGATTGGGAGGCAGAGGTAAGGGGGCGAAGAAGCCTATTTGGAAGCAGGAAACAGTCCCAAGTTGAAGGGAGACCCTGCTTGCAAATAGTTCTGCATGAGCTGGGCAGGCATGGTGGTGCACGCTTGTAATCCTAGGACTTGGGAGGCTGAGACCAGAGGATCCGGGTTCACGGCCAGCCTCAGTTACTTAGTGAGGCCCTTCGCAACTTAGTGAGACCCTATTTCAAAATAAAGAATAGAAAATAGTGTCGGAGGTGGAGCTCAGAGGTAGAATGCTCCTGGGTTCAATCTCCAGAACCGCCAAAAACAAAAAAAGTTCTGCATGATGGGAGAGGACAGTGAAGGTGTGGATGAGCCTGCAGGTGCATGAGGCCATGTGTCAATTTCATTCCCCACTCAAACTTCAATTCCTTTGCTCTATTGTGTGTGTGTGTGCGTGTGTGTGTGTGTGTGTGTGTGTGTGTGTGTGTGTGTGTAGGGGGTACTAGGGACTGAACTCAGGGGCATTCTGCCTCTGAGCTACACCCCCAACCCTTTTTATAAAGTTTGAAACAGGGTCTCACTAAGTTGCAGAGGACCTCGCTAAGTTGCTGAGGCTGACCTCAAACCTGCAATCCTCCTGTCTCAGCCTCCCAAGTACTGAGATCACAGGCATGCACCACCACGCCCGGCTTGCACTCTTCTATTATTTGGTTGGGTCTAGCGGTTCTGCCTAAGGTGCTCCTCGGGATGCCTGTTCCTTGCATAGGAAAACTCCTCCAAGGCTGTGCTCTGGGGAGCACCTACCTCGCTGAACAGCGCTTGATTTCTAACAAGTCAGAATTGTTTCTGACAAGATCTTTCTTTTGAAGGAAAATGTGAGAAAACAAGGGAGATGGAAATGTCTCTGTTTTCACGGAAGCACAGTCAGAAAGAATAATTAAGAAATTGATACTGAACTCAGCAGGATTAGCGGAGCTGTTAGTCAAAAGAAGGTGGATGCGGTGTGGGTGTGTTTGTGCTTTCAGATGACAGGTGGAACTTCTCCAGTCTGTGTTTCTGCTAATGGCTCCATCCAGCTGGAAGCCGAGGACAGAGCTCTCTTCTGGGTGGGTAGAGCTGTTTTTCTAAAATGACACACTTACAGAAAGTAAGTAGTTATGCAAACGGTGTGATTTCAGGAAAGTGGTAGGTTTCTAACTTCAAATACAAGTCCTAAAATACTTACCTCCATGCTCAATAACAAAATGCTCTTGTCAGAGACAAAATATTTTATTCCATGGCTTAAAAAAGAGACAGAAAAAATATCTCTGGAAGATTTAGGACACTGATATGAATTCATATTAAAATATTAATAAATTAAACTTGGTGTGGTGGCACATGGCTGTAATCCCAGCTACTTGGGAGGCTGAGGCAGGAGAATTACAAGTTTGAGGCCAGCCTTGGTGACTTAGAGAGACCCTGTCTCAAAATAAAAAATAAAAAGGGCTGGGAGGTGGCTCAGTGGTAGAGCACCCCTGGGTTCAATCCCCAGTATTGCAAAAATAAAATAAAATAAAATATTGATAAATCATATCAAATGCTTTCTTGTGTTTTTTATTGAATGAGGCATATGCACACACGTGTGTGGGGACATGGATCTCAAATTCTGTCTACTATAGAATTTTGCCTAGGGATGATTATAATATGATGTTCTCATTTTCCTTCATACTGCATATAATTTCTGTATTTGAATAGGAATTCTGTCTGCAAAATAACAATGTAGAGTCAGACATTGGGCTCTCTAAGAATCTGTGTGTCCTTGGCTATGTATTTTAACATTTTTGTCTCCATATTAGCATTCGATAAGGCTAGTTCTCCCAAAACTTAATTCTTTTCAAATAGGAACACACACGTTACCTTGTTTTCTCTTGACTATCTTGTTCAGGAGCAGAGAAAAGTTCGACGTTCCCTTCCCAGTGCGATATCCTTTACTAGAGCACAGACTCTGTCAAATGACAACGTTTGGATACATTTCAAATCAGATAAGGCCTACTATTTATTTTAAGGTCCTTTAAGAACACCGCCAATTAGAGACTGTCAGGACACAGAGCGCTGAGGTTTCCTAGAAAGGGTGCAGGGACGGCGTTTTTGAGCTCTGTTACGAAGCCTGGCAGGGAGCCTGTTTTTAAAAGGAGGTTATTTTTAGACACCTGTGGTCTTCTTGTTATCCTCAAACTCCTTTGCTTGTAGGTGTTTCAAAGAAATCCGAGACCTGGTCAGGCTATTTTTATAACGTCACCTACTTTTTTTTTGCTCTGTAGGTTGCTTGTGAGAAGGAATTTAATAAAAATAGGCTTAATAAAACTGTACCCTACTCAATTCAACTGACTTCAACAGTTCATCCAATTTCTATTAATGAATTACTTTATTAAGCACATTTTACTGAGGGCCGACTGTGAGCCGTGTACCAGAGTTAATGCAGTAGACAAATTCTTTTTTTTTTGGGTATTGGGGATTGAACCCAGGAGCATTCAATCTCCAAACCCAAACCTCAGCCCTCTTTTAAAAATTTATTTTACTTTTAAAGTTTAAAACTGTCTTGCTAAGTTGCTGAGGCTGGCCTCGAACCTGCAATCCTCCTCTCTCAGCCTCCCAAGAACTGGCATTACAGAGGTGCGCCACCACGCTGGCTCAAGTTTTGTCCTTTCATATAACCATATGCCAATGTACAATCACATGCGAATGTAGGTACAAATGAACCTCAGGTCTAGTTCAGCCAGGCTGAGTTTTCCCCAGATGGTGGGCTCTCACGGGACCGGGTCAGTACCTTAACACTTAAGGGCTTGAGAGATTCGTTTTTAGGAGGAGCCCTTTCCTGCATGACCGGAAGTCCTTAGACTGGTGAAGACTGAGGAAGAACATTTGGGACAGAAGAAGAGTCCAAAGGGCGCAAGGCGGCAGTGAGCCAGGTACATTAGAGGGTAGGAAAAAGGTCCTGACAGAGCTCAGAGAGAGGGGCTTTGACAGTGGCTCAGAGAGGACGCAGGGCCCAGCTCAGCCAGGGGAAGGAGTTCTGATTTTATTTTAAGTACAATGGAAAGCCCGTGGAGAGTTTTAAGCAGAGGAATGGCATAATCTAATTTAATTTTGCTGCATGGGAAATGGCTTATAGGAAATGAGAGTCGAGGCAGAGAGATCAATTGTTCGGGAATTACACCGGGCTAGTGGCGCCAGTGCAGAACACAGCCCATGGGATTGTGGGATTCTCTCATTGTGGAGAAAGGAGATATTACACATATATGTATACGTATGTGTAGACATATGTGTATATTTTTATAAATACATATGCGTATATGTCTTAGACCATTCGAGCTCCTGTCACAAAATGCTATGAATGGAGTGGCTTATAAACCACGGAAGCGTATTTCCCACCCTTCTGGAGGCTGGAAGTCCAAGTTCGAGGTGTCTCAGATTCTGTCTGGAGGGGACCCCTTTCTTGATTCGTGGGTGGTGTTTTTCTGCTTGACCTTGACCTTGCATGGTCAAGGTCAAGGTGGCTCTGGGCCTCTGTTAGAAGGGCATGAATGTCACTCATGGGGGGCTCTGCCCTCAGGAACTAATCTCCTCCCAAGGCCCCACCTCCTCATAAATATCATCATATTTACTGGGCATTGGGTTTTAACATATGAATTTGGGGGGAACACAAACATTTAGACCACAGCAGTATATTATTAGATATTATAATATGCAAAATAGTACATTATTAGATATTATAATATGCAAAATATTTCATATATTATTTGGAAATCAATCAGCATCTTAATAGAGGTATATGTGCTAAAAATGGCTCGTTGATGCTGTGTGCTCAAAGAGTTTTGGAAGCCATTGTTGCGGGTATAAGAGAATGGTGACATGGCCGGGCATGGCAGCGCACACCTATAATTCCTGGTACTTGGGAGGCAGAGACAGGAGGATCGCAGGTTCGAGGCCAGTATGCAGTAACTTAGTGAGATCCTGTTCCAAAATAAAAAAATGTAAAAAGAGAATGGCGACATGGATTTGGTGGCAAAGTGAAGGCGAGAAGCAGGCGTGTTTGGGATGAGGTTCGAAGGTGATATCAACAAGACTCGTTGGTGAGCTGGCTTGTGCTACACACAATGTAGGACCACGAAGGTACGTGTGGCTCAAGACGTGGCCCAGCCCTCAGATTTTGCAGCCCCGTACTGTTTTCTTGACTGGCATCTGAGGGTGTAGCAGATTTCAAGTTTTGTTGATTTTCACACACCTTATGGCTCAAAGTTCTCCCAGGGAAAGTAGATGTGCCTTCTTCTCAGAACTTCTTTGCACAACTCTGGGACCACCGTTTGCTTTATGTTCTCTGGAGTTGTGTTCCAGGACAAAGAGTTGGGAATTGTATATTGAAAAAATGTTATGTGCGTGCATGCGTGTGCACACGTGTATGTGTGCATGTGTGCGTGCGTGTGTGTGTGTGTGTCTGTGTGTGTGTATCTGCCTGTCCTTTTTACCAGCCTTTTCCAGTAGAGTGACTCTTGCCTTTTTATTTTTCTTCCTTGAATGAGAGTCTTCACTTGAGCCTGCAGAAACCAAGGAATAATGTCAGATTGACCGACTCGCCGTGTGACTAAGAGCTCAAGTCTCCAAGGTGAGACGCCAACTTCGGCTGGGACTGGGAGCCAAGAAGCCTGGTTCTATTTGTTCTTACTGAATATGGCCGTGACAGTGTAACTCAGAGGTGTGGTGATTTACACATGTGATCTGTTCTTGCCTTTTGCCAGGCTTGATGTGGGACACAACAGCTACTCACCTCATCCCGCCCCCTCTCCTTGTCCCCAGATAGCCCACCCACACCAAAGGCATTAGTGAGTAATGTGAAATGTAGTGAAAGTTTGGTCCCTGGGTGCTGCTTGTTTTTTCTCAGAGTCAGCGCTCACCTACCGTTTGGAAACCATTTTCTCATAGAGCCCTGAGGAAGGTTCCACGTTCTCTGTCTTAGTTCTCACCTGGACTTGCTCCCTTCTTGCGGGCAGCACCTGCTGTTTGCACTTCAAGTCAGCTTCAGGACAATCCTTCAGCAGTGACATTCATACACCTTCTTCTACCTTCTACCAAGACTGCACTTTGTGTGTGTGTGTTGTTACAATGTGATCACAATGATTGCTGTAGGTTAATAGGTATTGTTACTACCACGAAATGAATTTTGAATTCCAAATAACTGACCAACAAATGCTTTTTTGGAATATGCTCTGTGTTTATGTTACAGGCCATCTTTTATCTACGAAACTCATAAATGTAGCCTTCAGTTCGTTGCTGAAAGCACAGAGTGCCCTACTTATCTGAGGAGAGTAATTTTTTTTCTTAAGGAACAGGAAATTATCTTCTATAATGTGACAGCATTTTAGGTTTTCATGGAAAACCTAGCACTAGGGAAGCAATTAAAGTAGACTTTGTTGTGACTATTTTTTTATTCCAGTAAGGAGACTTACATTGTATTAGGTTAGAACCTTTTTCTTTTTGATACTGGGGCTTGAACCCAAGGACATTCTACCTCTGAGCTCCACCCCCAGACCTTCTGTTGTCATCCCAGTACTTGGGAGGCTGAGACAGGAGGATCCGGGTTCGTGTCCAGCCTTAGCAACTTAGTGAGGCCCTCCGCAACTTAATGAGATCCTGTTTCAAAATAAAGAGTAAAATAGGGCTGGGGCTGTAGCTCAGAGGCAGAATGCCCCTGAATTCAACCCCCAGTGCCACACATACCCCCCCCACACAAAAAAAATCCAGTAACCAAGATAAATAATATTTTAAAGTAATATTGAAAAAATTAAAATAAAAAAATTCATGATGGAAGAAAACCCAATGAAGCCAGATTAGTAATGCAGATTTTTTTCCTTTAGCTTTGGTGCCAATATAGTTCAGCATGATGATATCCATGGTGGCTCTGCCAAGGCCTGTGATCTATGCTACACAGATGAGGTGCAGTTGGGGTAGGCTTTGATTTAGAATGAGCCAGCAAAGGGAGCAGGGGCCTTGCACCAGCTTCCATGACAGATTAGCAGCTGGAGGCAAAAGTGAAAAGGATGAGTGGCTGCTGAGTGTGAGATCCTTCTCTGGGCCTTTGCTTTGGGACAATACAGTGTCCTGTGAGCCGTAGGACAGTGTAACTTAGGTTGTGTTCCCGCTCACATAACCCATCAACCCGTTCTCTTCTCCGTCTGAAGATCCTGAGAGGTAACGATTATCCTTTACTAAATCCCTTTTCTGCTTAAACAGCCAATTTACTATTGTTTGCAACTAACAACCCTGAATAATGTAATTTGTCACAATAAGGATCGTCAGATGTGGTTGGTGTAGCCAAGACAAAGTCACGCGCATGCATCCGTGTTTAAAGGACACCGCCACAGTGGCTTGATCAAGGAAACAAAGCATATATGCTGTATCCAAATATTTTCTGGATTAGGATTTTACACGTCCTAATATTTTCTGGAATCTAAAGATAAAATCCTTGTTTATCAGTGCCTCACCTGATTTTCCCGAAGTTCCAAATCAGTAGCTTATTCAGGGCTTTATTACTAATAAGAAGGTATTGACTTTATCTTTGTTCACTGAATAACAGATCAATACTGGTTGGAATCATATATGTAGTTCTGGAAGGACCTTTCTGATGTGAGCTTTGGCACATGAGTCCTCTCTCTCTCTCTCTCTCTCTCTCTCTCTCTCCCTCTCTCTCTCTCCCTCTCTCCCTCTTTCCCTCCCTCTCTTTCTTCCTCTCTCTTCTGAGTATTCTGATAGAATGGTAGAACTGTTTGTAGTTTCAAATACCAAAATTTCCAGATCCTGTTTTCTGGTTCTTAATTTAGCTGGCTTATCTCGGAAAGGTCAAAGATGGCATTGTGATATTTGCTCCAAAATTCTCAGAAAATACCTTGCTTGTATAGCTTCATTTTCTTCTTTTCAGGTATTTTATGTTGTTTTATCCAAAGCTATGGAATGAAATTGACTATATATTAGAATCAACTATGCATTCAAAAAACAATGCCTTTCATCATGAGACTGATTATTGTTATCAAATCACAAATCTGTGTCTAGTAGGAAATCACATTAAAGAAGGAAGCAAATGTTGGGGTAACTAGGCAAGGCAGCTGGGGTGAAGTAGGCAGTCAGCCTCTTTTCTAGAAGTTAGGACAAGATCCTGTGACGTTTGAACAAGGTCCAAGAGCAGGGAAACTTCAGCTATGAACAGCGGGCTCCTGGTGTTAGTAGACCTTCGTTACTGCACTGAAATCAGAGTTTTCACATGCAAAACCAAAGGTCCTCTTGCAGTTCTTCTGTGCTTTATATCCCCTTCTTCTTCCCAACTGCTTCAACTCTGGGATTTCTAAGGTTTAAGGTGGTTTATGACACAGTGGACAATAGGAGGACGTAGCAATGATTATGGCCAAATCATTTCCATTGATGTGAGAGATCCTCCGTCCCTTACACGTGAAGCTGGCACAAGTATAGATATTGGGCACTGTGCCCATCAGCTTTCTGTCACTGGGCCGAAATACCTGAGATGATCAATTTTTAAGGAGGAGGATTTGTTTTGGCTCACAGTTTCAGAGGCTCCAGTCTACTGTTGCTAGGCTCCATCATTTTGGGCCTGTGGTGAGGCAGAGCATCGTGGTGGGAGTGAGCAAAGCTACTCACCTCACTGCAGCCAGGAAGCAGAGAGAGAGAGAGAGAGAGAGAGAGAAAGCAAGAGAGCGAGAGAGCAGAGAGAGCGAGAGTGAAAGAGAGAGAGAGAGAGAGAGACATGCCAGGGTCTGAATATTCCTTTCAAGGATATGCCCCCCAGTACCTAACTGCCACCTCCTGAAGGTCCCACCACCTCCCAGTAGTGCCCTGGGTTACTGACCAAGACCTCAACACCTGGGCCTTTGGGGGACACTTCTAAACCGCATCAGCTACTGAAAAATGCCCGATACTGTCACAGGTTACCACCAGAGGTGACAGTAAAAGCTCCAAGGCTTGCCTTCCAGACACTTAAAATCTAATCAAAGGGTGGACATTTGTATTTAAAATATATGGAGTAAGAGCCTGGTGTGGTGGTGCACGCCTGTAATCCCAGTACTTGGGAGGCTAAAACAGGAGGATTGAGGTTCTAACACACCCTCAACAACTCAGCAAGACCCTCAGCAACTTAGTGAAACCATGTTTCAAAATCTTAAAAAAAATTGGAGTAAGACATGAAAGTATGGAATCAAGTACAAAATTGTGGGGTGCTCAGTATCCCATACATAATTTAGAAGTTCAGACAGAGAATAGATGAATGATGGGTGGACGGAGCCATCTGGGAGGGCTTTCTTTATTATTATTATTATTATTATTATTATTATCATTGTGTGTGTGTGGTATTGAGATTGAACCCAGGGCTGCTCTACCACTGAACTATTCCCCCAGCCCTTTTTTTTAATTTTTAATCAAGGTCTCATGAAGTTGCCTAGGCTAGCCTCAAACTTGTCATCCTCCTGTCTCAGCTTCTCAAGTGCTGGGATTACATACATGTGTCATTGCACCTAGCTTGGGAGGGCTATTATGAAGGTGTTTACCATAGAGGCTTTCCCCCCACCAGACAAGCTTGAGAAAATTTAGAATATAAATGAAAGAAAATGAATTAAATTCACATTTAATTGAGAGTATGAATTTTAAAAAGACTAGAATTGATATGGTAAGAAGTAGGTGATTTTCATCCTGGATTCAGTAAGGAAAATTAAAAAAAATCATTTAAGCTGTGTGCATTGGTGCATGCCTGTAATCCCAGAACTTGGAAGGCTGAGACAGGAGGATCTCAGAATGGAGACCAGGCTCAGCAACTTAGCAAGACCCTGGGCAACTTGGCATGACCCTGTTTCAACAACAACAACAAAAATATATTTATATGTAAAACAAAGGGAGGGCTGGGGTTGTAGCCCAGTGGTAGAATGCCCCTGGGTTCAATCCCCAGGACCATACACACATAGACACAAAATCACTTAAGATTTTTCTAGCAGAGAAGAATTTAAAATGAGGAGTTAGATGACGAAGTTTTTGGGAATGGTTAGAGGAGCAGAAAGAGGCGTGGTATTTTCATAGCTTAGGAGCTGCCTGCAGGAACCTGCTCTCAGCCCTGCACGACTCGGTGCCCACCTGTGTCAGGCTGCTGCACACGAGCCCGAGGTGGTCCGTTGCTCTGCCTGAGCCTCAGTATATTTGGATGCCGCAGCTGCTACTAAGGCCTGAAAAGAAAGGGGGTGGGGTGGGTGCTGTTCCTCCACCATCTAATCTCATGTGAGCGCCTCTTGCAGGCAGAACCTCTCCTAGAATCCTCTGGAAGAGGCGTCTGAGGAATGTCGTCTCCAGGCTTCTAGATTGGCTAAGAACCAAGAGACCGTATCTGGCTCCGAGTGGCAGGGTGCAAGAGCTGTTCCAGAAAGATTTCTCTGTACCACAGGAGTTTTATGTTCCTCTGGTGCTTTTTCTTTTCTCTTCTAATGCATACTGCATCCCACTGCACCTGCTTTTGGGTTTGGCTTGATCTTGTTCTTTCCTATTGTATTAGTATTATCAACTTGTTTTCTTGTCTAAGTTTTATCTTCCTACCTGGTGTTTTAAAGATTTGGAGCAGAACTTCATTTATGAACAAACGGCTTTTGGGAACAAGCAACGAGGCCCTGTTTAAGATGCGGAGGACAGAGTGGTGGCTGAGACAGCCATAATCTGCTCTTAATGGAGTCTATATTCCAGGAAGGGACACCGAGAGTAAACAATACATGCATAATTGATATCATGTGGTGATAAATGCTCTGAAAAAAATAAAGTGGGGTAATGTGATAGAGAAAACCAGTGGTGGGAATGGAGAGAAAACCAGTGGTGGGAATGGTGGGGCAGTTTTATGCATATGGCTTAGGAAGCGTTCTTTGATAGGAGGATGTGTAGGATTGGCGAGAGAGGGAGCCATATGCATAGACAGGGAAAGAGGTTTCCAAGCAGACAAAACAGCAAGCGTAGAACTGAGGCCAGAGCTAGCGCTGCATGTTTGAAAAATGGGATAGAGTGCAAGGAGGCTGGAAAGGAGAGCTCAGGGGAGGTGGTGAGAAATAAGATCAGAGAGACGGGAGGAGCAGGGGAAAGATCACACAAAACTTATGTATGCATTGCATCCCAAATAGAGTTGGCTTTCTTCTGGGAAGATGACACATTTAACTCCGACCTTCAAACCCAACACCCACCATCCCAAGCATTCGTTTTCCCTTCTTTTTTTTTTTATTTTGCTATCGTTTCTCTGATATGGGTCTGTAGCTACCTTTATTTATTTATTCCTTTATTAAACTGCAAAGACCACTTGCTGGAATGATACATAGATCTGTTATTCCTGAAGGCAGGTTGCCTTGGCAACAGGGCAAGTCTTACCTGCTTGAGCGAAACCTTATCAATAAAGCAGCCTCACAGGAGACTAGAGTTCACATCATTAAACGTCTGCCCTGCTTTGCCTCTGTTCCTTAAGCATGGCGGGTCTCAGATTGTTAATAAGGCGGATGCCAATCAATCGAACAGCGCCACAGAAAGGGACTCCAAGAAGGCATGGTAATAGGATGAGCCTCAGCAGTCACACTTGACAGCTGCAAGTTGCCATATTGGTTTGGTTCTCTAGTTATACCACAGCAGATCTGTATCCCTCCCAGGCATAAGCAGGCAGGGCCCATGTTGAACACCTGGCATCCATTTAGCCTGGCCGGGATCCATTACCCAACAAGCCCCAGGCAAGAAGAAAGCAGAGTTTGGAAGAACAACAGAGTGTGTTGAGTTCTGCTGAGTACAGTCTATGAATGAACAGGTATGTGGCTTCCTGAGGGGGCAAAGAAAGTAAAACAAATAACCCCAAACCTCTCAGCTTAAATCCCAGGGGACTTCACACCACCGAAATGAATACCTGATTAACAGTAAAAGAGGTATGCAAATGAAGACTTTTTTGTTACAAGCAGTTGTATCTCTTGTCTAAAATGTGTATCAGTCAAGAGTTCCACAGAGAAATGGCACACACACACACACACACACACACACACACACACACATATACACACACACCCCCCTACCTGTTCATTGATTCACTGATGGGTTGGAATGGGCTCACACCATTCTGTAGGCTGGCAAATCTGAAATTGGTAGAGCTGACTGGTAGGCTGGAAATTCAGCCAAGTTGATGTTAGAGTCTTGAGTCTACAGGACAGTAGGCTGGAAACTCAGGCAGGATTTCTGGACTGCCTGAGTTTGAGGACTTTTCAGAAAAGATTTTGTCTTGGCTCTTATGGTTGGATGAAGCTCATGATGTTAGGGAAGGTCATCTATGTCATTCAGTGTCCACGGACTTGAACATTAGGCACATCTATGAACACTTTCCCAGCAACATCTGGGCTGATGTTGGGTCATTGAACTGGGCATCATGACCTAGCCAAGTTGACACAAGTGTAACTGTCATGAAGCTCAGAATAAGAGATTTGGTTTTGATAGTTTAGCTTTCCAAGGGCAATTTCTTTGCTTTTTTAAAAATAAGCATTAAAGGGATAAAAAAAAGAACTGAAACCAGGATATGAGTGAAATAGAAAGTTAGAATGAAAGAGATTCTAATTATTCTAACAACTTCCATATCATTTTTTTCCTTCTTAGTTATAGCACTTTTATACGGTAAAGCCGTCAGGGAATCTGGGAGGAGTGTTCAGTAAGTTGATGAACCAGAATTTGTTTCATAATTACCTCATATAGTACCATCAAATTAAAAATAATCTTATGCCTTGACAACAGAAAGCTATTACCATATCCTGGGGAAAGATAAATTCAGTATAATTTGAGACTTTTTCAGTTAACAGAACACTTTCCATTAATGTGGTGTGATTTACTTAGAACAAATGGTGATTGGTTTTGATAAAAAAAAGTGTATCAAGGACTAAAATCAGTGAGTTAACCCGTGTTGGGTTTTGGACCTAGAGCTATATCTCTCTACAGTTTGTGTATCTATAGCATATTAGCATATGCATATTTATGTAATTTTCCATGACTGTCAGTTTCTACCATTGGATGACCTTCTCTTGCACAGCAAATGCATGTCTTTGATGTAACATCTTTCCCCATCTGATAAGTATTTAATGATACTAGAAACATAATGATACTGCAGATTCATAAGGACTGCCACACTGTGATTAAGTTTTCCACAACCAACTTTGCCAGGTTATAGTACTCAGTTATTTAATCAAACGCAAGTCTAGGGGTTGCGATGAAAGTGTTTTTATAGATGTAGTTAATATCTAAAATCAGTTAAATTTAAATAAAGGAGAAAAACCCTGATACTCTGGTGGGTCTCATCCAATCAGTTGAGGGTCTAAAGAGTGAAAACTGAGGTTTTCTGGAGGAAGAAGAACTTCTGCCTTAAGGCTCTAACACAGAAATCCTGCCTGCTCTGTGGATTTGACTTGCCAGCCCTCACGATCATGTAGGCCAATTCCTGTCAGTATCTGAAAAAAATACATGTTGTACATTTCTATGTGTGTGTGTATATATACAACACACGTATATACATATTCATATAAAGCATTACCGATTGTTTCTCTACCTCTAGAGAACCTTGAATGGTATCCACATTGATATTCTTTCTGCTAACCTCATCCATTTTCATTACTGAACTTTGGACATATCTGTTAAAAATAAGTTGTGTTTATAAACTGCCTAGTCTAATGGACATAAGAAGCCATTTAGCCGTGCTGCTGTGGACCTATCTGTGTAGAACAAAGAGCTGTCTTACTGGGAATGGCTAATGGTTTGCAAAACTTTTTTGCATGTTGTATTAAATGTAGGGTTTATTGAACTAGAAAGTGTCATCGTAAAAAATTAATTTATTTGGCTGGGGGATTCAACCTTGAAAGTATTAGTTGCCAAATATTTCTTAGAACTGAGCTTCTTGTAACAACAACAACAACAACAGACTAATGGTAATGCCTAAAGTCACGACCAACTGCAAAAGGCAGGGGCCTCTGCAAGTGAAGGCATCCACGAACAGGGGAACTGAGAACATCGGTCAGGACAGGTAGGTGAAGCGCCAAGCATGCGGTGAAAACAACTGGTGAGATTTCTGTACCTTAAGAAAGTATGCCAGAAGCTGGGCATGATAGCACATGCCTGTAATCCCAGTACTTGGGAGGCTGAGACAGGAGGATCACGGGTTTGTGGCCAGCCTCAACTACTTAGTGAGACCCTGTTTCAAAATAAAGAATAAAAAATAGGGCTGGGGGTGTAGATCAGAGGTAGAACACCCCTGAGTTCAATCCCCAGTGCCACACACACACAAAAAGAGGATGCCAGAAACAAGGCTTGGTTTCAAACTCAAACACGACCCGTGGGTTGTGGCTTGGTGTCCCCATAAGGACGCTAAAGTGAACAGTGGCATAGGTATTTAAGGTACAGATTGATTAATAAACCTTGCTGTAGTCGTAGACAATGGAGATGTGTTTGGGAAAGGTGCTGGCTGTGGAGTTTATTCTTAGTCCTGTTTCAGAAGTGGAGCCACAAACGTGCAGTCTTTGGAAACAACCTGGAGTTGCTTTGTGACAGGGAATGGAAAACTAGCGCCAAGTATTTTCTGAAAGTGAATCTTCTGTGTGCGAATGCTCCTGGTGCCACTGAATGCAGAGCTTTAGTGCTCGTGTAATGATTCCGTCTGCTTTCTGGAGTTAACCAGATGATTCCTTCTACTTTCTGGAGTTAACTAGACGATTCCTTCTGAGTTCTGGAGTTAACCAGAAGATTCCTTCTGCTTTCTGGAGTTGACCAGATGATTCCTTCTGCTTTCTGGAGTTAACCAGACGATTCCTTCTGAGTTCTGGAGTTAACCAGAAGATTCCTTCTGCTTTCTGGAGTAAACTGGATGATTCCTTCTGCTTTCTGTAGTTAACCAAAAGATTCTTTCTGCTTTCTGGAGTTAACCAGATGATTCCTTCTGAGTTCTGGAGTTAACCAGAAGATTCCTTCTGCTTTCTGGAGTTGACCAGAAGATTCCTTCTGCTTTCTGGAGTTAACCAGCGGGGGAGTCTCACGTATGATGATTTATAAGCCGTCGGAAAGTCAGGTCGAGGAAGGACAGGATTGGAGAGGACGATTTTGGGGTGATTTGTACTGCGCCAAGTGTAGGGGCTCCTTTCTGCGGAAGGTGCAATGTCTCTTCTCATTGTCAAGTTTAGTGACTTTGAATCTGTTCTTGTCCTCCCGGGTTTCTGCTGAAGTTACCATCCCCCACCCCAATACGTTGCGAACTGCTTGTACCTTTCTCTGATGAGTTGTTCTTCCTCTGGTCTGCTGATTTCTTTCTTTCCCCCCAAGAACTGTCTTCTTTACAGAATGCAATTTAAGAGCCCCCAAGAGTAAATTCACTTCAGGGAATCATTTTCTCATCACTAGGAAAATAAATTCACTAGTCCCAGCTTTTAATACCCTCCCCCCTGCAAGAGAGGGAATTTTAAAATAATTACAAATGGAATTATACTGAAAATCCCTCAATACAAGCCCAAGAAGATGTTTGCTTGTGGGAACTGCCTTGTCTGAAGAGCTTGGAAGACCTTTGCCCCATCCTGGGGAGACACATGGGCACCCCAAACCCCAAGGAGCTGTCTCCAGCCTGGAACCAGACATGGGGATCGCAGAGGCCCCACCTGGAGGTAACTGTCGGGGGAAGCAGATCAGGGAACACTGGGATCAAGCCAGAGGAGATCAGAAGAGCAGAAAGCAGGGGCATGAGATGGGCTCAGGGAGCCCCACTGTGCGGGGCGGAAGGTGCCCTTGGGAAAAGGATAGAAATGCTTCCCGCATCCTCACAGGTTTATGAAGGAAGGGCCAGGTTTTCCCCTGGGAGAGGTCTGCGCCTGCCTGCTCTTCCTGTCCTTGCCAGGCCCGCAGACATCTCACCTGTGGCCACACAGCAAAGGACTTGGCCTGGGGCACACACCCAAGACGTAACGGTTGCTACAGTCTCTCTTCTGTCATTTCCCCAGAGCATCACGTTCACATTCCCACCCACCTTTCAGAGAAATAACTTAGATCTCTCAATGTTTGAAGGGACCCAACGTGCCCAACATGGTGTGTGTGTGTGAGTGTGTGTGTGTGTGTCATAATCTTCCACATTCCTGAAGGAATTATTATTCTTCCAATCAAGAGGCTTAAAATTTTGGAGTTCTCCTTGACTCTTCTGTGTGTTTGGTAACCCATGACTTGTCATTTATGTTGAATTCTGTGCCTTATCGGACCGTAGTTCAAAAGCTTGCATCCGTACTCTCTTTTCCACTAACTTTGTGAATGCTCGTATCTGAGGGTTATTTACCGTGTGTGATCGCCCTCCCACCGGCTCCTTCCTCTTTCTTCTCTATTCCAAGAAGACAATAGTCAAACCTGTTTTCTTAAAAAGCAAAACAAAAAGAAGAAACTTTTTATCTTGACACTACTATTTATTTATTTTTATTTGGTGCATTGACATTTTACATCATGTTGAGGTATAGAGTGTAAGACAGACAGACTACTGTTTAAAGACTCAGCATCCTGTTTGCTTTTCAGAGCCCTTTGGTCTATCGTCACTCTCAGTGAATTCTTTTTTTTTTTACTGTGGTACTGGGGATGGAACCCAGGAGCATTCTACCTCCGAGCTACACCCCCAGCCCTATTTTTTATTCTTTATTTTGAAACAGGGTCTCACTAAGCTGCAGAGGGCTCAGTGAATTCTTATGTCTCCATCACAGCCTATTCATTGCCGCTAGAATGGTCCCTTGGTTGCTTGGGCTACACAGTTATCTCTGATAACTACATGAACCTGGAAACAGCGCATCATACTTTCTTATGTCCACCAAAGAAAGCACTTAGTGAGCATTAGTGAGCGATGCAGATGCTACTGAAGACACCCGGGAACTGCAGGGAAGGGTGTCAACTGCAGAGCCACTAATTTCATGAAAATCATGTAAGAACTGAAAACCAATATAATTCCCTGCCTCTGTGTTAAACAGCACTGGGATCATGTATGCATTTTTTTTTTGTATGTTTAACAACACAGAGCACACCCTCTCCACCTCCCAATTCAATGAACAAATAAAAACCTTAGCTACTTGCTCTAGGAAATCCTTGTGCTCGAAGACAAAACTGAACCATTAAAATGTCCACCGATCAAGGCCAGAAGTTTGCTTTTCAAAACCGTCACCTCTCTGTGTCCCTCGATCCACTGCTATTATGTCATAAATTCTGGCCAATCCCAACTCTGCCCTTACCTCGCGTAACCTACCTGAAAATCACTGAGGCCCAAGTCTCCATGAATATATCTCCCCAACTTTCCCATGTCAAGTGTTGTTTGCCTTTATTACAGGAAGTCTACTAAAGTTAGCTTTGTTTCCGGAGGTCTTTTGAGAGATCGATGAGATTTTTTTTCTCTATATTTTTTCTGTCTCTCAAAGTCCTTCAGCGTCCAAGTTTCTTCTCATCCTTCACCAATGAAGGTCCTAACTAATCCCTTGTCCCCAACTTCCCCTTTCATAAACAGGGCAATTAAGGTAGCCCCTCTGACAACCCATAAACCCCGGAGAGCCAGCTACCAAGTAGACTTCCCCAACCATTTACCCAACCAGGTGAGTCTCTATCTAAGGAACCTGATATGATTGTCTCCATAACATTAAATAGCACAGCTCTGCCTATGATCAGAGTGGTATGGAAGTCTGTATGGTTTGTACAGACTTCCCATTTTTCATTTCTTCTTCTCTCCACCAATCTATCTCAGGAGGCAGCAACAGCTTCCAAGCGGCTGCTGAAGAAAGAGTCTGAGAGTGTAGACTCAGCCGATGGCCGGAGGAGATGTTCAAAACTCCAGCTCTGCCATTCTTCCTTTCTTCAGACAGCAGGAACACTCATTTTCTGTAGGGATGTCGATTTACATAAGGATTTATGCCTTTCCAACCAACTCCCTGTTGAGTTGCGGGTTCGAGTGTTCGAAGTGAGAGACCAATTCCACCAATCGATAATGCAAAAGCAAAGGAACTTTATTAGCTAGCTCGAGCTAGGGTCCGAGTCTCATCCAGCACAGTGGAGTCTTGACCTTGGACCCCGAGCTCTAGATTACTCAGGCTTTTATACATTTTGGTTACATATACAGTTGGCAACAGTT